>WEDG01004275.1:0-176465 GCA_017591395.1 Schistocephalus solidus
ATCAAAAGCAAATGCTATAAGTTCCTTACATAGCGTTCGCAGTATTCCAGTCGTCGACACGTTATAAGGCTTGGAAACTTCTCTGTTCCCGTGTATGCTATATTTTTATCAGAATGACTAACAGGAGGCCTAATGTACACAGCAAATTTACAAAAATGGCATGAAAATATTCGCACGATATTTACGGTTGAAAAGTTTGAAAATAAATTTAACTTTTGTAATCCTGTTCTTCAGCTGATACATAATGGCTCCCGTTTAATGAACCCATATGGATTCGGCAAGATTAATCACCCATAAGGAAATTCAGTTCAACAACCCGACACCAAAAATCGGTTTCGTTATGCTTTCAAATACACGTAGCTTGAATCAGCAGGTAATGCCTTATTAAACTTCGCCTTAAGCTGCGAACACCGTTCAGTCGATAAAGAACTTTGAAGTTACTATGAGCATGCAAAAGGACTATTTCAATATAATAGCTTTTCCGTTTCCTGTTAAGATATGAAGAAAAAGTACAGGATCAGTATTCTTAATAATGCTTACAACCGGTAGTGAACACCTGATATTGGTTTATTGGCCTGTTAAGTATTTTGTATCTGGATGAATATTCATTTGGATGCGTATGTGCTTGGAATACGCTCAGCGAAACCTCCAATTAAGAATGTGACAGCATAAAGACAAACTCAGGCAGAATAGACATGACATCGGGATGTGCAACTCAAAATGCTAATAAACCATCAACACGTGACACTCACACCTGTTCCGCATACAGTAGACCAAAATGGGCTCCCCCGTGAGACTAGGGCGAGTTATCCTGTCAGTAAGCTCTCATCCAAGCCACTGAAATTAACGTGCCTTTTTTATAATGAGGCGAAGGCGCTGAATATGGTGGGGCCAAACTACCCAGAGTTGCTCTCACTCGCCCTTCCATTTTGCAGTTGACGTAAACTGTACGAGCGGTTCAGCCATCTGGTACGTGATTGGGATCCTAAACGAGCCAACAAATCAACGTTTTTAAATGAATAATGCGAGAATTATACAAAGCCCGTACTTGAGTAGAGTTAAATTATTAATGATGCATCATAGCAGGTTTAACGAACACTGCATTGCCTATTCAAGTAGCAAATCAAACTTCCCATCGGAACCTAAATAGGTGTGATGGGAAATGGTTCTATGTTTTAGATCATTGCAATAACATGTACTTCAGTAGCATGTGAGCTATCGATATGCTGTACAAAATACGTCCGATTCGTATTTGAGTCATGCTAGGGTAAAAAGGACTAAGATTTGAATACTGGGTTCTGACTCAGTTACACGTCTTAGAAAGCTATACCGCAACACGCTCCGGGATAAGAGCGTAAAGTTAACCTGAATAAAGCTTAAGGTTGCCAGTAATGTTCGCTTACCTGCATTTCGGAGTAAAGTTATTCGCGGTGCCCGATACGCCAGAAACGTCAACAACGACCACTCCTACTGACCTCATTATTTCATGATATTCCAATGGGTTTGCGTATTGCATTTCAGTTTGCCGCCATGCAACAGCTTGATCGTCTAGGAAGGAGGGTTCGCAGACGTTTATGCAGAAGTTGACGCTGTGGGATTTTCGAAGCAATTCACCGGAATATGTCCAACCAGGCCGATTCGCGCTCGAAAGGTGCGTTGACAGTGCGGGCAGTTTGGGAGGGCTTGAGCATTGGCGGTGTTGATCTGGGGCGCTGGTGAGTTTCGTGCCGCTCTTTTGGCCTTGTCAGTGGTGATCTGTTTGGCTTCGTAGATTGCTGTCCCTGTCGGCACAGTCCTCCAGGTTTGCCGGGCTTATCTCCAGTTGCTTCAGGGAAGGCTTCAGAGGGTCCTTTTAGCGTCGTATTTGACCCACTTGTTCACAAGAACCCGGGAAGACATCACCATATAAGAGTCGGTTGGGTAGTTGCTCATCGTCCATCCTCACAACGTGGGCGCTCCAGTGTAGGTGCAGTTGTTTCAGTTAGGCGTAGATGCTGAGGATGCCTTTTCGTTCCAGCACTTCTGTGTTCAGTATCCTATGGTGCCATATCAGCCTTAGAATTCTGCGGACACAGTTTGCAGTGGAAGTAGTTGAGCTTTTGGTAGACCGTCCAGGTCTCCGATGCATAGAGAAGCATAGGCATCTTGATGTTGGTGCTGTGGTGTAGTGGGTAGACGCGAGGACGCAGCTCTCTATCACTCCGTTCATCACTGCGAATGCCTCTCAGACGGCTCCGTTTTCCGTTTTGCACGCCATCATACCATCGTGGAGTTTACGCACTATGTCAATCGATGGCGGCGTTGGAGATTTTGGAGGGCTGGTTAAGAACGCATCAGATGTGATCAATCCAGTGTTTTCAGGATTTGCGTTTTCAGCGGCAGCATTGTCCCCAGGTAGTTGAAATTGTCTACTTCTTCAAGCTGATCAGCTTCAGTCTCCAGTTGTGTCTTCTTCTGTTCAGGACTGCTACTGGAGACACTTTTTGTCTTCCGGCCTTTATGTATAAATCGATCAATTTAATGACTTTTTCACGCCTAACATCGCAGGCTGTAGACCGCTAAAGCTTGTGGCTAGCAAGGCGACATCATTGGCGTAATCTTGACCAGCCATCATTTATCGTAGTGCAAACACAAGAACTTCAAAACCGTGCATAGACTTTCCGAGAAATCAATCAATTTGGAAGTTGGTCAGCAGGAAAGACAGGATAACAAATTTATGAATTTCAAATAAAATACCAAAGTGCTGAAGGAGCTTACTGTGGGCGCGAACTCACTGAACGCTGAAGATATTGTAGACCCTGATCAAGATGCTGATACCTACTGGCATACCGTCTTGTTCCACTATGCGTCACAGGGACTCAAAGCGTATGAACTTAAATGCTACGTCGAAGGTTATAGAGTAGACGACCGTTGGTTTCCGGTAGCAATCCGAAATTGAGGAATGGGCTCCGCTGTGCATCTTTGCCGGGCACATCCATGACGAGCTTCAGATACAATTTGGTAAGGACTTCTTCCAGACTCACGTTAACACTGAGACCCTCTGATAATTAAAATTGACCAAAACCACTCCAACTGCATCAATGTTGCTTTTACCGTTGTAATTTTCATATTTGATTTTATATCCCATCTTTCTACTTTTTCTATTATCGCTTATGTTCCATTTTGGCACAAGGGATGTTTGAGCCTCATTCATTCAAAATAAACGCATATCTCCATGATTTCTGAGTTACCTAATGGAGCGAGTGTGCCGGATTTGGACGTAAGACGTTTATACTTAATTGGCATCACCATCTCCGTATTGATGCCAAAGAGAGAGGCTTTATATGACAATGCGTAGGCTGAAGAGGCTGAAAATTTGCTGCAGAAGAGCAAGGGCGTGAGGGGTTAGTCATCGAAGCTAAGAATATGCTACATGTGAAAATCGAGGAACGTAGGAGGGACTTGCACAAGTGGCTGAATAATTCCGCTCGATTGGACACACCCAATATTTATTCTTCTAATTGGGAGCCCCACCTGTGTTCATCTCAATATTTTTTTTAGTTACGTTAATTACATTACATGCTGTGTCACTGGCAGTCCTGTTGCTGCGACTCACTGCAAAAAGGGTTGAATAGGACAGTCGAGGTACTTTGTGTGTTCACCAGAAAACTGGTTGGGAACGAGACAGTATCGTCAGCCACTCCGATTCTATACAGTAAACGGCCACACCAGTCTCACCATTGAACAACATTCCACTCGCAAGAATTATGGTAGCTATGCGAATTGATTGACGGTGCAAAGTTTGCGGCTTGTCAAAAATTCTGGGTCAATCTTAATTTAGGCCTTCCGCTCCGAATGAGTTGCGATCTCTGATGACGGCTATCAGACCAGAAGCGTTCTTTTTCAGTAAATCCTCTCCAAAATATTTCACATTTGGCCATTTCAGAAATGAAGACAATTTCTGCAAACATCCGGATGGGTTGCGAGGGATTATGTCGGGCTCCATATGTGAAATCGCAATTTGGGGGCTTGGAGTTTGAGATTAAAAATTAAACCATACGTGTCAAATTTAATGGCAAATTTTAATGTTTTCAGAACTAACCACATTTTTGAAAAATTCGTGTTTTTAACTAAATAATGTTAGCATTTACATATCCGTAACGCTTTAAATTCGCGTTAGGCAGTAAATTAAAATTGCAAAGCTTTGTTTCATGCGTTGATGTCAGTTTGCGAGGGATTATCCATTTTTTCGTAAATTTTGGCATTTTGCATCTGATAGAAAACAGACTGTATGTAGGACTCCATATACGAAATGGGAAACGATAGGGCTCGGAGTTTGGGATGACATAATAGACTATACCTTTTGGCTCTATTGTTGGAGCAGCAAATTCGAGGTGATATTATAAGATAGTTAACCCACGGATCCCTGTGTGGGCCTCGTAGCTGATTGGCCCAGAGTACTGGCTGTACAAAAGCCTTTCCCGTGCTGACGTGGGTTTGAGACCGACGAGTTCTTACACTAGGGTCAAATGAATAATTTAAACCTACCAAAATCCACTTCTATTTAATGGTTTATGTTATCCCTCTGGCGGATTTGATGTTGACAGTTTAAGAAATCCTGCTTGAAAAGGTGTAAACGTTTACTGTATTTTAAGATTTATTTTGGAGGGCTCCTAGCCGCTGATTGAATGGCATTTTAGCGCAGTGTTTCATTTCATTTTAGATTGCAGCCATGCGAACATATTGACGGTCTTGCAGTACAGTTAGTTTAACTCAGTTCTGGTGGGTAAGACTAGGAACACCTTGCAGCTGAGCTCGTCGGATATTCGGGTCAATCGTAATTTATTTACAATACGTAGAAGACATTGTTTCATTGCAGTTAGCTAGCGACACATTAAAAGACCAGTGAATGCGAAGATTGACCTTAAATTAATGCCAACCTCACAGCTGCACGCAACGGCATCAATGTAGGCTATAAATGTTACTTGACAAACAAAAGAATAGAGTTTCGGGAGACCTGTAAACCCCCTTCCGCTTTTGAATGACTTGCGAGCTCCAGTGCCGGCAAACAAGCAGAATGGATCCATTTTATGTAACCCAATTCGCTGGTTATGGAATTACTGAGTGCTTAATGGGGTAAAGAACATGTCTGCAAACAGCTCCATAAAATGAGGTATACATCTGCAAAATAATATTTCCTTGGAAGCCCGCGCACATGCTAGGACGCTTTTAATTCATTCTTTTTCGCAATTTATTTCATAGAAATTTTTAGTTTTTGCCCACTGCTATGATGCCAAATGCCACAATTTCGATTTTGTTAAAATAATTTTATTTCTCTAAGTTTCAAAATGCTATGTTATATTCACTGTATGTTTTTGAATTTACATGTTGCCTGGGACTTCTAGACTCATAGTTTTCTTTTCCTGAAGTTTGGCGTGCGTTTACCTTTCATGCCCATATTGGAGTTTGCTTGTGGTTTTTCTGTTGAAGTAGGACATCTGCATTCGTCTCAACAAATCACGCTCCCTCACGAAATCGCTCTACATCATGAGTTGACCATTAATGTTTGTTAGATGTGCAAGAACCGCATTTACCGTTTTTAATCTTTTCTGTTTCTGAGTACATAGTGGAGCCGGAGAACTTGAAAGAGCAAGAAAAGAAAGGGATGGTAATAAGAAATGGAGTGATTTTCCGACCACAAAAACAGCTTTTGTAGAGGTTGCCTGTCATTCTGCCGAAAGTAGCCCGGCCGCACAACTAATCCAACACAAATAGCTACATAAAATCGAGTTTTATTGTGGAAATATGCAAAGCCTCTTGAATAAACTCGGCTACCTCGAAATAATTGTGGCCGAACTACGGCCTGATGTTATTGCATTAACTGAAACGTGTCACAGCCAGGACAGCAAAGACTCCGAAATACAACACGACTATCAAGTACTAAGAGGAGACCGAACAAAAAATAGAGTTGGTGGAGTTGCCCTGTTTATCAGCAGTGCAGTTGAAGGTTACCTTGTTGAAGAATATGCAAGCAACCATGACCTGGACATATTGCACTGTCATCTTTTGGTTCCCAAATCTGAAAATGATAAGGTCACCGTTGTAAACAGGCCTCCAAATCAACCCCAAGACGAGGATGAACCATTAATCAGTTGGCTTCGTGAGGAGAGTTGGAGAAAAAAACATTATACTTGTAGGAGATTTCAGTGCTCCGCTGATTAACTGGGAAGGGGCGATGGGCAATGGCACTAGATGAACTCTTGTTTCGACATGCATAAACAATAACTTGAATGTGTGAAGGCTAGAGATATAATTATTTGTACCTACTTTTACGAAAAGTGGGGAAAATGTTGATGAAATAAATGTCGGCTCACCCCTAGTTGCTTGTGATAACATGACATTACTTTGGGAATGAACACTCGTAGCTGACCCCGAACGAAGCTCGAAATCATTAATAGATGTTTGGTGGGGTAACTTCAAGGCAATGAAATAGGCGACTGGATACACACTATGGGCAGCATTAGTACAAGGAGATGTCAACGAATGTTGGAGAACAATGTGAATTAACTAGGAAAAATTTCATGGAACAGTACTGTCCTCTAAACGATACTTCGACCCGGAACAGAACGGAGTGGCTGAAATCAACGGTGAAAAAAGGAGCTTCGAAAACAGTGCAAGCTGTGGAAAATATTTCTGCAAACGGAGAGCCAAGAAAGACTGCAAGAATTTAGACGAAAAGGCAATTTGTGCAAAAGACTCCTCCAAGAAGCACGTTCTTTGGTGATGTGAATGCAAGGCAAAGGTCACTTAAATCCCTGAAGCATTTCGGAAGCAAACGTTTTGAGTAGAAAAACCATATTTCAGAGGGTGAATTACTCAGATGCGGGAGGAACGGCTTGAGTAAAGCCATCATGAGAAGAAATTCCATTGTAATCTGACTAGGCTCCCGGCTGAGCAGTGTGCACATGCACTAACGTAATTTTATTTATCTTAACTACATTTGCATAACCTAGTAAATACTAAGTCTACCTTTCATATCTCCTTCAACAAGACACCAATGTGAGTCAGTTACTCGTCAACTATGCTCGCAGATTCTAAAGTGCGGTGTCTCTGTACCTTTACTTGATTCCAATCTCTACGTCAGCATTTGGTGTGCGATGTGGTTTCGCGAGATATATATATATATATATACGCATTTAACAGTCCTTCAATTGCTGCGTGCGCCTTGCATTTAACTGCCAGTTAGACATTCATACAACATGCGCCTGAGGAAGAGATTCCGCTTCAGGCAAACGAAACTCAGTTTGCTTTTACTGGTCCTCCTCGCTACAGGTTATTTTATATTTATCAAAGGAGTTTCCTTCTTCTCCGCCTTTTCGACTTCTGACACCGTCGCACCCAGAGGACTATCTCGAAACCTGGTAAGCACACTACCTGAACCACACACAGAGCACTTTTGGACTTATACTGCCAGGCAAACTTTGCACATTAGGCCACCGGTGTTGAATCGAGGTCTTGCGTCGGATGACGCATTTTTTGTGCCCCCAAAAAATTGCAAAGGAGGAAATTCTAAAAAAGGATATTTTGAAAGGAAAGTGGAAACGCATCCCGGACACTCTGACATTTACAGACCTAGTAAACATTGATGATACATTCTGGAAGTTACCGATCAATCCGGCGGTTTTCAACCTCTACCCTCAGGCGGTGAATTTAAAGAAACTGGTGCAGTTAGTCAAACAAGACCATATATCGCCCATCGTAAGTTTCCTCTTTGTGAATTCTCGTCATCTCAGTAAAAAGAGCATTTTTCATCAAAGAGATTTGTTAATTTCCACAGCTAACTCCTCAAACGTAATGGCACTTCCCAAGAAACTTACCTCAGCAGGATTAACATCTGCTTGCTAATTGTTTTGCTAAAACCAGCGTAGATGTTGCTCACCCATTCCTCTTCATCGATAGCCAGTTTAGCTCTCGACTTTTCAGCGTGCTGCTTCGGAAACATTGAGGGGTTTAAATGTGCTTTCTTCTGAAGTCTACTTTTATGAAATGTTCGTAATCCTGGAACAGAATTTCAGCTTAGATACTGTTCAATGGGACGCTGATTGCCACGGTTGAAAATGTATAGAAGAATTGTTTATGATAATTTCAAAAAATGTTTTAAGTTGGGCGCATTTTTCCGCACAGGCGTAAATTATGTTTATACGTTCTCTGCAAATTTGGTTCTGTTTCGAAAATATAAATCAGGTTCAGTAACAATGCAATTTTGAAATTGAAAAGACTCAAGTAAACCAATACCACTTGAAACTTTCAGATCAACTGGGCTAATATTTAAGGTGAATCAAAACTCGTGGCGTATTGATTAACTGCTCTTGATCTTCGTTCTGATGAGAAATAATGCTCATCAAACGTATCTTATGTGACTTGCCTGAAATTTGCCATTACATATTCACAGACGTGGTGCCGCTGTCTCTTTGGGTTGAGAAACTTTTCAGTAACCATTATTAATCCGGTAAAGGAAAAGGGACTATTAATGTGGTATGAATATATATTTATATCGATTTTTACGGTTAATAGGTAGCATTTTGATTGTTATAGAGGGTAATAAGGGTTCATTTATCACGCATGCACACAATATCATTATCCATATCAACTCTGGTTTGTAAAATAAAGCGTATTTTGAGTTTTGAACAGAACACATTCGTACAAATGGTTCCGAGTATCCGGCAGTATATTATTATTAGATGTATAAAGGCCAAGCGTCATATCTATTGCAGTAATTCAAGCGAAATCTGATAATACTTCAAAAATACATTGAGCAATTAAAATCTGCAAAACGGCGCCGGTGATCGAGTGTGGTGCTAATTAACATGCGTTTTCCAGTTGTTTTAATTTTTGTGAAATCATGGAAATAAGAATTTGTCTGTCATTTATACAGACAGCCTTTGTTATTATTCGGGGATGATCTGTTTCTCCATTTCCATGCGTTTCAATAGGAGGCAGTTGCTCCTTCTATTTAACTGCGATGTCAGAGATACTTGATCGAGTCGCCCACGTTTTGTGCTAATGCACGAGTACTTTTCAGGCAAATGGTTACTCAACAAAGGCGAAGGCTTAACCATCCAGATGTTTTTTCTTTATGAATTTCCGGGACCACATCATTTAGTCTAAGTTAGGTGACCTTTATTTGCCATTGCGAACTAGCTGACTTGTCTTGTTCTTGCAAACCAGATGCATTTTGCTAAACCTCCATCGTCTTCATTAAGTTCATGAACTGCAAAACACACTCAGCCATGCAAGGAGTGAATGACGGTCTACTCGTCATTTCTCTGGCTAGCATTGCATTCTTCTAAAGCTCATGTTCTATCAGTACAAAATCAATTTGACCAGCAAAAGTGGAATCGTCAATCTGAACAAATCATTTATAATTGATTAAAAATGGTCTTGACGCCTTTGCTAAGTGGTGCCGCACATGGTGCCTTTCTCTTTCTTGGCACAAATGTTCCGTTATGGTTGTTGGCTACGACCATCAGCCTCAACTAAGCATAGATGGGCACGATCTTAATGTGCTTGGCGTTGTTAAGGATCTGGGCATATCTTATTTTATTTATTTATTGCCAGGCAAGGTCAAAAAATATACATACAGTAGAGGGTCAAGCTGATAGTGAAACGGTCTCAATCTTTCAGAGCATTGCGCCCTGATTGTCTCCAAGGCAAACAGAACTGCCGGGTTTATCCTCCGAAATTTTAAAACTTTTGATATTAGACTCCGCCTTTATAAAACGAACGTTAGGCCAGGCCTAGAATACTGCTCGTTTCTTTTTAGCCTTCTGCGCGCATGTGAACGGAAGAAAATAGAATCAGTCCAGAACTTCTTTACGAAAAGAATTTTATCGTTGGAGCACCAAAATCTGTCGTATCAAGAACGCTGTGGGCTTATAAACATTGATCCCTTATGGTTTTGCCTAGTGCAGAAGATACTATTTTTACTGCTTAAGCTTTTGAATAGTCGAACATTTAATCCCCTTACCAATGTAAAGCAGCTTGACCACCCTTGGTGCAGCAGTCATCTCAATGTCTTTTTATTTCTTTCATTAGCTCGCACAGTTAAGTATCGTCAATTCTTTTGGTAAATGCCAATGCCATGTGGAATAAACTACCCCATAATATAAAAATCCAGCGAAGTTATTCTTTGTTTAAGATAACTTTTTCGAGTTTTTTGCATTTAGAACAGTTTCCAAGAATTCTGGGTGCTGACACGGTAGAATCTATTTTCCTGTTCGACGGAGTGCGCGGCATCTGAACCCGATCCCAGGTGTTTCCTTGAGGGATACAGCACCGTCTCTCCAGCCTGCACCCGTTGACTACTTCGGCAGACAGTGAGCAACCGTCTACGGATGCACTCTTGCCTGGGGCAGAATCCCGGTTCCTAACAAAGACAGAGAGACTGCAAACAGACTGCACTTCCCTGATCTGAAATGCTATCATCCTTACAGGCGGCAGTTTTTTCTCCTGAATAACATAAAGATAGGAAAAACACTTATAATGATATATATTCAGGAGTTTTTTCAATGCCAGCCTGATCCCCACTGAATATTTCATCTGGCAATGCATGTAAACCGGAATTAATACAACTATTAATAATAATAATAATAATAATAGTTGTATTTAATACCGGTTTACAGGCATTGTCAGATGAAATATTCAGTGGGTAGAGGCTGGCAGTGAAGTAGTGAAACTACCCAGCTGTTCATAGATTGGTTAATCTCTTAGAAATTTTGACAAGAAGCGATCAACAGGATAGCAGTTTACTTGGGCTGCTATCTCACTGTGAATTTATGCTGGTTAAAATCATACGGATTTAGATTCAGTGGTTCATTCTGTGATCTCGGAAATTCTTGGCCTTCGTTCATACGTTTAATACTTTTCAGTTACAGTCTGTTTTTTGGTTACATGTTCTGCGATTTGGACTTCTCTCTCATGCCTTAGTATACCAATGCTTCTTCTGCTTACCTAGGTGTCCAACCCATGCTCCATTGCTGTATTACCTCCAACACTCCTTTGCTATATTTCTCCTAAGTACTTCAGTATCCCGACTTCATTTATTATTTTATTAAACATTTATAAAAATTTTATTAACCACTCATGTCAATGCTGAAGGTAACTAGAGTCCGCAGATAAATAGTTATCTACCCTTGTCGCCTCCGTACACGTACCGTTGGCGCCAGAGGCACCGGTACTGTTACATAAACTACCAAACCATCATACGATATTGCCAGCTTCTAGTAAAAAAAACAAATTTTAAACAAAACTTGCCCATTTTGGAAAGATGATTAATATACTAATAATAATAACTAATATAATATTAATAATACTAATATTAGCATTACGACATACGAGACGTGATAATTAATATCGACAGAATTCATGTGAGTTGGACTGAGACTACCATATATCTCTTGCAATCGCTACAGTTATATGTCTAGTAATCATAGGTGCTTCCCCGAAAATTATCGAAAATAGTCATTTAACCGAATGACAGTCAGTCATTGCTAACTTTAGCAACGCGAAATTGAGTCACTCCAAAGCAGTGGTTCATAGGTTGCAAATTCGGCCCGTCCCGTTCCTTTGCTGTCGTTTGTTCTGACGATGGATTCCTCGCCGGAGATGGAACGTTTTGGAATTTCTGACGCTGATTATGAGTACATGTTTGATCCTCTTAAGCGAAAAAGATTTGCCTCAAAAAAACAACAGATCTATGGTGTGTTTGCCTCTGACTCGGACTCTGAGACGGAACCCACTGGTATGGGATCTGTTGCCTCTTTGCGGAAACGCAAAGGCGGCACTTACTCTGGACCTGTAACATTTGTTAGTGGTGGAGTAAAGGTGACTATTCTTTAAATTTTGTGCAGAAAGATCTCGCAATCTCAAACTTTTTTCTATTTCGTTCGAAGAATGTGTGATGGCCCTCTTTCTCCTATTTTTTCCACACTATATTTTTTGCACACTTGCAACGTCTCTTAACTGTAGTGTAAAGCATATATTGATAGCCTTGTCATTTGTTGAGAGAATCCACGCCGTCTTGTGTCAACCTACATCTTGGGTTTGTTTTTGTGATCAGTTAGGTGCCGCTTAATCTCTTTTTATGGCCTTTCCATTTCTGTTTGGTTGAATATCGTGCTATGTTACTTGCATCGACCTTTGTGATTGTTAAAAGGCGAGCCTTGGGTGGACTATTTTGTTCGTTAACTAGCCTTTTATACGAATTGCCTGCTTCAAGTTACTTCTTCGGACGTGTATACACCATATGTTAGCCAACATTTTACGCAAACACTTCTGCATTCTTATTTAACAGGAGGGAACAGCTAGTACAACTGAGGAAACAGCCGAAGACCTGCAAATATCAGATGAAGAAGAGGACAAGCAACTTTTGGCCTCATCCAGATCAACTGAACTAATAACGGACGCAGAGAAGTATAAATCGGGTTCCCATCCTTCCACCTACCGTTGCAGAAAAGTGGCAGCTGCTTTAGCAAGCAACAGCTCTGGTGGAATTGGGTCCTGGGAACGCCATACCCGTGGTATAGGTATGAGGCTACTGGAGCAGATGGGTTACGAGCCCGGTCGTGGTCTGGGCAAAGAAGGCCAGGGCATCGTTACCCCTGTTGAGGCGGTCAAACGCCTTGGAAGAGGGGCTGTTGGCTCAATGGGTCCTGAAGTCGGTGCCGCTCCTCGAAGGGGAAACGAACCATTGTCTGAGGTTGCTGAAGAAGCCGACTGTAGGTTCGCCTTTAGTTTACCTTTTCGTGAACTCCTATTTGATATTGCTATTTCTCTATCCCATTGCAAGTCATTTGGCAGTGTGGATTTTTTAATGCTTTCCCCACAGGTGTATCCCCCTTTTTTAGCGAAATAATGGCGGAAATAGACTTCTGTTGGGATAAGTTGAATTCCACCCCTGGTTTTCACGTTTTTTGGCTATTTGTGGAACTACTAACATTTGATCGCGTTGAAATCAACAGTACGTGAAAATAATGACAATTGTTTTACTTGTATAACGGTCAAATAGTTAGTCTATTGTCTGGGCATGGCTGCTTCGGTACTCGACCTCGTCCTGGTCCTGACCACTTGACTGATATGTCCGGGTACCTGTCATGTCTGGTACCTCGTTTCTTTATATTTAATCAGGAACGTCGTAACTTGAAAGACCACCAGTACAAAGTGTTGCAGGTAAATTCTTTCCTGAACCTTCTTCGATTAACTTTTTTCCTACTGAAGAAGGGGCCTCTTTCCTGTCATTTTGTATCTAGTATACCTAGACCACGATATCTGGCGCAGATTCCTTCTACCTACGCATGCTGCAGGCATTGCACCTCGCTGTTATAATGTTGGCTGCTATTTAATAGTTGCTATTTCCATTGGTGCTAAACTACGCCCACGGAGACAATTTTAAAAGAAAACCGGCTGACATTCAAACATTCGCCTGCACCGCCAATTTGCAACGCAGCTCGCGATACGAGTGTCCGAACCTTCGTTACCATCCGTACTGTAGGTTCACGCTAACCTGCTGACTTCGGAGCCCTTTTTAGGTGGTACATTCACATATTAAGCAGGCTGGACTACTCGATAAGGAGCTAACTCTCTCTATTGAGTGTTGGGATTTCTTAGCATTTTGTTGCTGTTGTGCCGACTATACCACTGCATGTGTCAGCACTGCATTGAGGAGCCTTGACTTATGCCCACTGTGTATGTATCAACCTGGTTATCGGCTGGTGGGGATATTTGGAGACTACAGGAAAGTTACCTGCCGATTCTCAGGTCAGGTAACCCAGCCTTCTCGTTTGAAGTTTTTTACCGTCACTTCCGTCTCACGGCCCATCTCACACTCTCTTAATGGACGTCGGTTGGTTATCACACTTATCTGTCTTTCCAACGCAGGCGCGGTAAACCACGGTTAGTGGTACACTTGTTGTGCCTTTTCTGTTTCATTTCTCATCATTCTTTTTAGCCACTTTTCTGGTCATATTTTCAATATAACCTTGACGATACAGTAGGTGAAGTAACTCGTGATATATTAACCGAAATTGTGAAATATGTTTTCTCTTAGTAAGGATTACTTGGTTAGGGTTTTAGTCTTGATAGTAATGTGACACTTACCCCAAGATGTTTGAATTACGCTAGAATGCCGATATTTCAGATTGCGTTGTTCCGGCTGCCCGCAAAATAGCACTCGCTTAAATGTCTACTTAATTAATGTAGATTTTTCCAGTGGTTTTCGATGCCCATAAATCCAAAACTTTTCTGTAGGAAACATGCATAGAAATATTCATGTGTGCCTGTTGTAGGGAATCACGTCTTTTTTAATTTTTTAACCGAGGAAGGGTGCCTCTCACCTTCCTGAAAATTTATTATCATAAAATTTTTATAATGTCTAATCAAATAACATCGTAGCTTCATATCGTATGAAGCATTCAACTTAGTGTGTATCAATTGTAAAATGGTATGAGCCCTATATTGCATCATAAAGGAATGCATAATTTTCCTTTGATAGAAAGTGCATGGCATGTAGGGTGAAAGCCGTAAACACAAGTGCAACGATAGGCTGGGTTCCGAATTAATCGTAAGTTGATCACTTTTTTAAACCAGAACTTATCCACTTTCCAGTAGAACGGTTGAGGGGACGTAATTTAATAGAGAATTTTTATAAAAAAGAATATATCTATAAATGCTTCCTATAATTTTTTATTTATTTATGAGGGCATCAAAAATCACTGAGAAAAAACCAAACTAATTAAACAGCCATTGTTAGTGAGTATGATTTTGTTGCCGACCAGAAGCACTTAGAAAAGTCGGCATCCTGGTGTGACCGAAGTATCTTTGTATTATGTTGCATTAGTATCGAAATTACAATTCCAATCACGTAACTCTTTCCAACAGAAAGAATATTTTAGAATTTCGGTTAATGCTTCGCGAGATACGTCAACTACCGTATATATTTCCAAACTTAGCTCACGAGGGTGCGAGCTTGACCAGCAAGGCTTCAAAGCCGCACTCTCTGCCAATTGTAATGACGATGATATGGTGTTGAGATGTTCAAAGAGGTGTTTTATGCTGCCGTATTATTTGAAACTGTTTGATAGTTGTTTCTGGGACTCAGTACTTCAGGCTCAGAATTTTCGCAGTGGAGTTTGGTACACCTGTAAAATAGGAAATTAATAGCTTTCTGAAAGCTCGTTGTTTCTTGCTAAATTGAAGTCATATATCAACTACAACCAGTATCATAACTTGCGAATACTTTTTTTCCATTTAATTTGTCCGTTCTGAGTCCAAAATTTCCTGTTAACTTTAGTTTTCGTATTATTATACAATCTGGCATTGGCTAACCTAGCAAGCCGTGAGAATTTAAAAAAAATTATTTTCCTTAGCTTTTACATTCTTGCCGGCAAGCCGATTACATTACACATTTTATCACACGGACACCCATGAGTTAATTATTCCTTTCCTTCCTTGTAGCTTCAGTTTTAGTTAGCAAATTTAATGACTACTTTGTACCTTTCGAATACTAGCAGTCATGTTTTTATTTTATGAGATCTCTTTTATTTCATGTAGCGGGCCTTCCTCGGTACAAAAAGAAGTCAACCTCGAGAGAAACCGGTAGCCAAAAACCTCGCGCGTGTAGCACTGCCTATCTGACAGCAGATGAGGTTATTGCTAGCGTCAGTCCTGCTACGCCAATGGCTGCGATTCGAAGCCTTGGCTCCGGCCTTATTAACAGGTTTGTGTAATTTTCTTACTTTTGTTCATTTTTAGTGTCTTTTCAGTTGGGCTAGTTGTCTCTCAACTGACCACTCGAAAATAGCATGTAAGGAAAGCAGTCCTATTTTCAACTGATTTATGCCCACTTTTATCATAATTTTTATGGTATGCTCCTAAGTGGGTGTTTTAGTGAACCTCCTACTGTTTCAGAAGTTGAGCAAGCAATTTCGGACCACATTCTTAATATTTTCAGAAATTTGGCTATAATTCCGTACCAAGAAGGCGCGCTTCCGTTTGTGATACGTATCAACGTGCTTTCTAAACATCCCACGAAGTCTTTAGACAATTTTTCGTCTGAACAAGTTTACGAGAGTCATGTCAATACTTTGCTTTCACTACGTTTAAGCCCAGAAGTTTCTCCATCATGTTTTGATGACGCGCAGTTTAAAAACGGGGGACTGTAACGCGTCGAAGTTTGTTATTTTTGTCGACTTTGAAACTAGAGTCATCCATAACGACTTCAAAATAGATTTCGAAAAATAACAACAGGTATCAGTTATCAACGCATGATCAAACCCGCGGACAAAGCTAATCCCGTGTCTCCAATACTCATTAAATGGCGTACGATATGTTCTAATATTCCATACTTACTGTTAAACAGCTTAGTAGGTCATAGTAGAGTACAGCTCTGAGTGGTTGACTTTATAAAAATAATCAAACTCCAGCTCCTAGGTATACCAGGAAATAATGGCAGACGTTCCGTATCGTGTAAATAGTCTGCCGCGGCTGTCAGCCTGCATTCGTTACTCGGGGATAAAAATGTGGACCTAAGTTATCCCCGCAATAGTAGACACCGCTTAGAATAGACCAAGCAAATGTCAATCACCATCCAAAAGAAGCTATTATCAAGGAAGTGGTGTTCAGTCATCTTTTCAGCTTTCAACATTGAATACGGGCGTTATATCCATCTTTGAAGCTGCAGTTTCCAGCCCTCCTTAACGGTTACAGAGCGTCCGAGATTAACAATCGAGGAGTGATATTGACAGAGCAATAGAGCCTGGAATTACCATTTCTGGGGGTAGGGTAGGTCAGTCCACTGTATATTTATAAACTACTGACTGTGAATACTACGCGTTTGCTCCGCCTACACTGGTGGAATTCAACTCAAGTATTCCTATCAGCTTTAGAGTACTTTCCTCTAAGTCTAAACACTAACCTTTGATGAAATAGAAAAATTTGATACCTGTTTTTGCTGTCTCAGTTAGGGACTGTGATTAACACAGGACTGCTCACCCCGGTAGCTGAGTTCGGTAACTTTCAAGATGGTATGTCCACATATCGGTAACACTAGTCATTTCATTTTGACACGCCCATGCTCATTTCTTAATTATTGTTCAGATGTTCACTTACCTCACTATGGCTTCAATAAATGACCGAATCAGCAACGAGAATAATGACTAGATTTCTATTTGACCGCGTAACCTGCGCCTGTGTGCTGAAAATGCATCGAAAACTCCTTCAGTAACAATAGGCAGCTTCTTTCGACCACCCGAAGTTCGTCTCTATCCTTGTACCCTACATAACTGATTAAGCACGTTACTTGGCGTGGCATCGAGCCCTTGTCTCATGTCCGTCACACGCGCCGAACTTAGCGAAATTCTCGTGACCGTCTAGACATGACTATTACAACTAAGCAATCCAAATTAGTAAACGGTACCGCAACAGATTTTTTCTTCCTTCTGTGCTTTTTACAAAGACTGCCCTACCTAATTTGTATCTGCTTCTTGTGTACATAACCACAGAGAGCTCAGGCAGTCGCTCAAAACCTAACTGGTATATAACCCCTCCCTCTCTCGCGCTTTCTGTCAAGCCTCGCTCTCTTTTTATCGTTCAGAAATAATCATCTTCCCGTGTTCCACAAAATTTATTCGTTTGACGTTGGAATGGAACTTTTAACGGGCGTACGAAACCCTGTCAATGGTTTTTATGTCTTCTAAACGCAGTGAACTGAGCAAGGTCAAGGTGATTGACATGACTACCCGCGAAAAGAAGGTCTATGACGGATATGAAGCCGCTCTTTCCAGTTCTATGCGTCACAGCAAACGACCAGAATTTACGGACCAAGCCGGGGGTCCAGATGAGAATGCCAAGCAGCGTGAGCACCGTGTTGAGGGTCGTTTCTTTGAAGTTCCCGTCCTATCTCACAACATCGACTTGGTCGTACAATCTACCGAAGATGAAATTCGCCGGCTAGATCGCGCAGCCCGATTTGAGGAGGACAGGTCGGCGGGTCTCGAGCATGAGATTGAGCGCCTAACTGATGTAAGTCATCTGTACACCTTTTGCCATCAGATGCTGAAAGCAGTTTCCAGCCAACCCATCCTTTTGTTTGATCCCAAGCTTTTTCAAAGTAAACTCGGAGAATTAGCCATTTTTCCTGTTTGTGCTCTTATCCAACTAATATTTACACTGTTTTATAGTAAATATAAATGACCGTTCTCCAGTTCATTTTTGATCCTTGATAAAACCCAAACCCTTGTTATGACTAATATAGAATGGCCTTGTAAACAAAAATGCTTATGTTTTCACATTACTCATTTACAGTGAAAATCCCGCCATATGTAAAGCGAAGAATCGGGTATATGTACTATCGTTTGTTCTAAGACGGAAAATAGCATAGATTGAAGTCAAGTTTCTAATCCGAAAACGCTCTTTCCTGAAAATACCATGGCCTTTCCCATCTTACTCGATTTCCCGGGTCTAAAACTGTTATTTTCAAGTTCTCGAAGGCCGCCGTTGTAAACATTCTGTATTTAAATTGAGGGCTGAGAGTCAAGCTGCACTGCCTCCTTTTTAATGTAGCTTTCATTGTGCCCCCACTCATGTGATATGCGAACCACCACCTCAAAGGCATGGTACATGCTGTGGGATCAGGTCCCGTGTGGCACGCGTAAACGGGCTGTTTAGATTTGTCAACCATTGCATCCGAGCCCGTCTTCTCCGATCTTCTTAACTTTGTCATAAGAGCAAGTGAGCAGATGCCGCTCAAGGTTTCTTCATTTTAAACAAACTGACGTGCAAGTCACCGTGGTGCACTCTCTCGGTGAAACCCGCGGTGGACTTCGTCCGCGACACTCAGACTGTCGTGCAATTATTAGCACAGAATAACAGCATACATTAAAATTTATTTTGGTCAACGCGTATAACTTAATAGATAGAATGCACAACGCCTGAGTACCTTCACTGAGTACTGGATTTCGTTCTTTTCGTGTAATTCGCCCATAACGGTGTGTATAACAGCCGGAGACATAATCGACAACCGGGTGCCTGACATATAATCACCTTTTGATTCGCCATTTGTGAGATATATCGGTTTGAAATGCAGTAGTTGTGGTGGCGGCAGCGGAGTCAGTAATAATGTTCGAAATGTATTATAGTAATACCTTATGACAAAAATAATAGATTTGTCACACTGGATCTGTTTTTTGTATTCGAACTTATGTGCTGCGGGGGAGACTTCGATGGTCCTGAGTCATAACAGGGGTGCTGGCTGTTAGTGTTTGAAGTAATTTAAAGTAATCAACAGTTTTCTTTGCATTGTTTACCCTTGGTCAGCAGTGGTCTCACGGGGTATGCAGGTTTACTTGTCATCACCGAACTCCATGAATGCTTGCCGTATCTCCTTCTGGAAAGTCCTGCTTTGTAAACGGCGTTCAGTGCTTTTTGTGTGTTTTGTAACTAGATTATCGCCACTGACTCGGCACAGCTAGAAGTCCTGGACAAAGCCCTGGACCTATTGGCTTCTTTCGAGTCCGCCCTCGCAGAGGCGCGCCAAGTTCGCCCCAATGCTGACGGCGATGTAGACTTGCGTGAGACCTACGACAGTCTAACGCCAGACACCTGCGCAACTTGGCTGTCCCGTATCCGCCGTGACTGTGCCAAACTTCCTGAATTGCCTTCCCTCCTGGCTGCCGTAGCCAAGCCTCTTCTGGACGCTCTCCTTCTGAAATGGAATCCACTAAAGGCATGCTTGTTGTTTGCGTTAGCGAAACAGATATTGCAACTCAAAAGCTTTAAACCTATCAAAATATGTGCTTTTGATGTTTTTAAGTCAGTATTTTCCCTTGGTCATAACCCAGTTAACTGTTTTTATTTTCCGATTTCTTGTCGCTTTGGTTTTGAATTAGACTAGGACTGATTCTTAGTCACTTTCTTCAGCCTCTTCAGGCGGGCTGCACTGCTCCAGTAATATTAGAACGAAACTCGGAAGAGGCTCTTGACAAATGCCTTAAGCCGCACGACCACAACAGATTCTATTAGGTAAATTTGAACAGCCTGCCCGAAGAATGACTGGGGAGTTTAAGTGCTCTGCACCGAGTAGATGTGCTGCAGCTACGACGCAACTGCTTAATTGCACTGTCATTGGTTAATATCAGCCAGATCTATTTTTTCCCTTTTGCAGATGGGAGTTTTATAACCTCTTGAGGATCCGCTTGTCCGGTTTTAGGTGGCGTGACCACGTCAAGAACTGACCCCTCCCCTCGTCACTTATAGAAGCCAAAATTGTATGCCTAACATGCGGCTGTTCATATCGGTGCGGATCGTGGATGACAAACATTAGCCCTCTAAATCTATCGACTTTCTTTAAAACCTCGTGCATATGTGGCCGATATTAGTAGATTTTCAGCGAAACGCGATATAACGTGTCGTCAAAACATCCTTTGTCGTTCAAATGATGGGAATTAGTTCCCCCTTTTGTGCACTGCGTAAATTAACTTACGCTATATTCGAAAGGGTTCTGTTTAGACCATGTCCTTCTGATTTCTTTGCGTCAATCAACCCTGTACTTTTACCGTGTAGGCCTTCATTCGGTTTGCAAGGCAATATCCCTTTCACACTTGCATCAGAGGAGAGGGGTAATGACTTGTCAACCGACCCTTATCCCTCTAGGGCAACCAGCAGTATATGAGAACTCTCTCCCGTCTGTTTCCTTTACCCAACTTTATCGTTTCTCGCATATCCTACGTTTTCGACGAGCGTGGAATCTTTTGGCCTAAAGTGCAGCATTTTCAGAGCACCCCATTTGGAAACTGGTCACCAACTGCACATTACTCAACCCAGCCTTCCTCTGTCAGTCAGCGTGAAGTTGCCATGTTAGAATGCCTAGCATACGTTAAATCTTACTGACTCTATTGAGTAAAAATTTTCCTGTCGGGTGCGTATCGATATCTTAAGCGTCTTTTACTGTATGTTGGCGGCTACTTTTCAACCTGCATAACGTAGCCGATGCCCACTTGTTCGGAGCGTTTCAACCGTACGTACTTTCGGAAAACTTGTTATTTGCTTTTGAGTTCTTCATATCGAATGCTCCTTGATCGTATAATGGCTCGGTTGTAGAGCTCCTGAATTCAAAGTTCACACCCACGATACTTCGCAGATTGCAGTTTCCATGGTATTCAGTAGTTATCTTTTTTCTGCATATTGCCGTCGTATAATCTGGCCAAAACGTCCGATTTTTGTTTATTTTTTTCTGGAATACGTTTTTAACTTGAAATCGACTTGTTAATACGAGCTTGGCGCTATTAATGACTCCCCTTACACCCTTTGACAGTCGCCATGGCTGATCGTGAATTATGTAAAATTATAGCTCGCGAAGCACACTCTTCCCAACTGTCTGCTCTGAAATCCAAATGCGCATACTATTCTATTGGACCTGTCGGGCTTACGTCTTCCCTGTCATTTGAATGACTTTCCCATTTTCATCGATGGATTTAGATGAGACAGCCAGGTCCTGGTAAATTTCGAACTCCTCCACCGCCTTTTACGCCACTTCACTTTAAAGACGTCAACATAGGTGTTATCTTCCTCCTACATATCTGCTCCATCGCCAAGTGGCGCAGTTTTTTCTTGACCTATTTTCCGCGCTTTCTTGGGGGTATTGAGGTGTTTAATTTTCTTCGTTAACTGTGCTCGATGTGTCTCATTTTCCCCCATGCACACACATCCTCAGGATCCAAAGTACGGTCTTTCTGTAATCCGTGACTGGCGATCGTCTCTCGAGGATCCCAACGCTTTCTCAATCCTCCTCGCTACTAGTTGGCTACCTCGCCTCCGTCGGGCCATTTCCACAGACTGGGATCCCCACGATGCGGAGGGCGTGCTCGCTGTGTTGGAGGCCTGGCAGTCGCTTTTGCCGGACAGTCTTCTACAAACACAGATACTAGATGGTCTTATTCTGCCTCGTTTACAGGCAAGTGATCTTAATTTTGCCGTTTGTTTATCGATGGGTTCTACAGTAAATATCCTCTCTACGTCACACACACAATGCCCTTCTACTTTTATTGAGTTTTTTTTAGTGTCTCATTCGATGACGCTTTTTATGATACACTCAACTCCTGTTCCCAGCCCGTCGCAGTTCGTAAAACCTTGTCAATCAGAATGTTTGTCACTAGACGTCCGCTGGTATGTTAGGCTAAAACTGAAACTTGTGGTACACTTCCTCCGCTATTCACTTACTGACGCATAGTTAACTGAAGTCGATGCCGGCGGCGCTCGAGAGTGAACCCCAAGGCAGAACGGGATGATTAAGTCCCGTAACCGATCGGTGAGTGCCTACCCATCCCATGTGCATATTCCTGATCCAAACCGACAAGATCACGAGCGCGTGGCTCAAAATTTAGAGCGTTGGACTTCTACTCAGCAGGTGGTGGGCTCAAGTCTCGGGTGGCGCAACACCTGGGGTTGAATATGGCTGGCTGATGACGGCTAATAAGCCAGAAATGGCCAGTCCAGTCTCCCTGGTCTTTGTCGGTAATGTTCTACTGAAGTCAATGCTGTCTGAATTAAACTTTTGGCTCTTTATTTATACTCGCCAAGTCATATATTCACCACTCCCCTGGTTCGTCCATTGACGTCAATAATCATCGTTCTAACCACTGTCCTACCAGAGTTCAAATTCCCATTGCTTTGTTGGTATTGCAGTTAAGATGTTGGCAAGGAAGAAGGCTGTTTGGTCAACTGAACCATTTATTTATTCATCTTAGCTTTCGAACTCACACAAGGGTTCCTCGTCAGAGGTAAAAGCGGCAGCAAGGCAAGCGATAGTATTGGGGGGTTTGGGCCAACCAAATAACAAGGATGTGCTGGTGCCAAAACGAGCCTAGCTCGGATCTTGAGTGCAAGTAGCAGAAATGTCAACAGCGCGGTCTATTACTTATCCAATTTCTTCGAGAACTGGATTCTACGACTGTCTCTCTGAGGACTGTATTTCGCATATGTCGCGGATATTTTGAAATGCCGGTTTTAATTACATAACCGTTTATGATTTAAATCGGCAGTATGCTCCCTGAATAGGTGAATATATCCATGGCTATGAAAAAATGAGCGTTCACTATCATTAGTGAGTTTTTTTACTGTGTTTGTGGCACTGGTTTTCGCATTAATTGTTTCCTCGTTTCTACTAGTTCATCTACAGTTTCTACGCCCTCTCTTCCTGACAACATTGAGCCGTCAGTGATAGATGGCCGGATGATCCTGAGGCTTGGTCTCAGCTATCTTGCTTGGCGCCCAGTCTATTGTCAGCGTGATACTTGAGTAAACTGAACTCCCTATGTACGCATCAGCTGTGTTGAGGGCATATGATTTAGGAAATTATCCATTGGTCTTACTAAGGACGCCCAATATCGGTATCGTTCCCCATCATGCAGTTTTTGCACACTGTTAATCGAATTTTCATTAATTCGCAGTCATTACTGCTCTGTGTATGAAATATATTGACGAAGTCGAAGAAAGCCTTCACAAAATTTGCAGGTGTTCTCCATTATTCTTTTCCCGAACCTTATCTTAAATTGCTTGGAATCCTAATTTTGTATGTCTCAGGAATCTCTGCGACGAATTAAGTGGCAGACTCTGGTAGTATTCATGTGCGACGGATCTTATTTCTACCTTCGAACTATGTCTAATTAGAGAAAAATTGCTCCTCTCGGATGTTATTGACTTAACCTGCCTCCTCTGATCCTATCGCTTCTGCAGGCTGCCGTTGATGCCTGGAACCCCTTGACAGACACAATTCCCATCCATGCCTGGCTGCACCCCTGGTTGCCCTGGTTCGGTGGTTCCGGGCGCCTAGCTCCCGTGCACGAGGTGGTACGACATAAGCTAGCTGCCTGCCTAACAAATTGGCACCCCAGTGACGCGTCGGCCAACGCCGTCCTCCTACCTTGGCGCAACGTCTTCAGTCTCACTGATATGGCCATCTTCCTTAACAGACACATTGTGCCCAAGTTGGCGCTTGTCTTGCAGACTTTCCAGGTATGTCTGTTGCCTTTTACCCCTTGGACTGTACCTGTTTCCTCTGATGAACACTCATGACTTCGAGATTGCGTGCACACGCATGCCCACCACTCCCGCGGTCGCGCTCCTCAACGTACAGGTAACCTCTAGAGATTACACCTCCCGTAAGGTCTCAGCAATGTTCGCCATGGATCTTAAATTCTAACTAACTTAACGGTTATGCTTTTCCCATGTCTTGGTTCGCAGATAAATCCAAATGACCAAAAAATGGATCCGTGGAACTGGGTGATGCGCTGGGTGGACCTCCTTGATCACGCAGTCCTGGTGGATCTGTTGGAGCGTTTCTTCTTCCCCCGCTGGCTTAATGTCCTCTCGGGTTGGCTTACTCAGGCCGTTGACGCACGCAATCGACGTGCTCCGAACGCCGGCCAGTTATTCCAGGAGATTGGTGCTTGGTATTCGGGTTGGAAGGGTCAACTGCCGGCTGAATTATCCGACTACCCCAGCATCAAAGACGCTCTCACCAAGGCCCTTGGGATGATGCAGAGGGCTATGCGCGGTGTCGTTTCTCAGGTGCGTCTCAGTCGCTGTTTTAGTCTAGTAGACGAGTCCCTGGAGGATAAATTAATGTATAATAATCATCAAGTACAACCCTGTTTTTATGGTCGAAGGTGCCGCTTGCCTTGTTGCCCAACATGAAGGTGGACTGTCAAAATGAGTTAACTAACAAGGATATATGCAAGCCAACTAAGAAGGGAATGATTTGCCTATCCCATCTTTGTGATCGTTCAGTAACCATTTATCTAGGAGAATGTCCGATAAATGTGTTAAGGGTGGGAAAGAGTTGACTACCTGACTAAAACGATGGTCTATAGGCCTCTGTTTGAACTGTCGAACACACTTAATAAATTGCTGTTAGCTACGATCCAGTAGTATCTTACGAAGGTCTCTTCACTGCTCTGCCGCAATACTTTTTTTCGTGAATTGATACAATGTGCAAGTAGTGTGACACATTTCAAACCTGATTACCCCACTGAAGAAATTTAGTTTTTCTTGGTTTACAAGGACTATTACGGTTTTTGGTTAATATCGAAGTTTCTACGTTATGTCATCCAAGCCCCATTTCTGAAAAGTACAAATACTTAACTAGGGACTCGCTAGCCCTTCCTCCGTCTGTTTTGAACTTAATCAGACTTCGCTTTCTGCGAAGTGTCCAGGGCTACTCATTGGCGGTTTGTTTACGTTTTATTGACTTCATGTCCAGCGAAAACTGAATCCATAACGACTTACGAACGGATATGAAGGTTCGAGTAACTAGGAAGGTTGTTCTAGCACCGGCGCCATTTATTTATTGTTCTCATATTTCGAACTTGTGCAGAAGTCCACACTCACAGATAGCAGCAGCAGCCGAAAAAAGGTTACACTTATAGGGGATATAAACCAATCAATGATCTGTGACACCAGTCTGGAGGTGACTGCGCAGGGCTCTGTCTGCCGGTGCCAAATCAATACATCGATTGATTGATCCGAGAACCAGGCTTCAATCAATTCTCGGCTCCGTTAGTTTCCGTTAAAGACGATTATCCTGACGCCTGCGAAGTGATCCGTTTCGTAGTTTTAAGCAGCTAATTGCAATAATCGGTCGCCCTGCCGCACAGCCAGCTTATGTTCATGTCTGTTCGATCTGAGCAAGTTTCCAGCCTGAATAGTGTAATTAAAAGGGCAGTTTAGGCATTAGATGCGATAAACCACCCCAGACCGCTCCTTGGGATTGTCCCACTGCAGCCAATCATTGTCATAAAAGGCCATCCTACCTGTAATTTGGTAAAGTGGATGTACGCAAAACCGAATTTTCTCCAAGTCAATTTGACTACCTCAGTTCGATCAGCATCTCAATTCCTCGTAGACCTTCGAGATCGGAGGACTCAATCCGACGAAATCATGGTCTCTTTATTCATATCATGGCGCAGGAAGTCTTGCGCAAGATACTTGAAGAGGCATACGACGTGGCTCAAAGTCCGCTGAGAATTGACTACCCCATAAGGCTGTTCGCATTTTGCCAAAAAGCGTACTTCACTTTTGCCGGATCAAGGGAACTCCAGTGGGCTCCCCAATCTCCGGTTTAGTGGCCGAACTGGTCCTACAGGGACTAGAAAACACTCCTTTCGTCAAAAATGAGCCGTTATGTTGACGACACGTTTGTTATCTTTAGAAAAATACATGTTGCAAAACTCTCATAGCTTGCTTAACGTAATCTTCCTGGATATCAAAGTTCACGAGGGAGGAAGAACAAGAGCATATCTTATTTAGGCCTTTTTGTGGCTGCTTTTCAGATCGGCGTGCCATAAAGTCAGTAATCATTAAAAAACCAAATATTGTTGGCCTTGGAGGACTTTGTGGAAAGCGCGTGAATTGAGAATCGGACATCAGTCATGTACTAAACCTAGAACCACTATGGTTCGAATTACCAACGAAGGCCTCTGATTGTGCAGTATTTGCCGACATTTTGCGGTCCCCGTGCTTTATCTGACTAGTCGTTTGCGAAGTCGGGTTGTTGCTTCGTCAGATTCAGCTAGGGTCCTTTGGTCCACTGGCCATTCCAAGCCTCGGCAACACAGAGCAGCAAGAAAGTTGGCAAGTTCTTGCGGTTTTAAGGAGCATGGTACCTTATCGCGCGGTCATTAATCTTTATGTGTCAGAAAAACGACCGGATGTTGATCGTGTCCCACATGCCATGTAATTATTGACTGGTTCCCACACAAAAGGTTTGACCATCACGAGATGGCGGTCGACACACCGTGTTGAACAAAAACAGGTCGCACGACGTCTGTGCTGAGGCGTTAATTTGAAGCTGACCCTGGGCTCTTGACTGGCCAAGAACCTTAGTCTGTGAATCGAACCTCAGACAGGCAGGACACATCCATGTGCCGATAGAGACGGCGCGTCATCAAACTTTGCTTACCAGGCTCAGAGGACGTTTGTGCATTCCAGCACTACTAGGTGTCTGTTCCTGACAGAACAGGCAAGCCTTCAAACCATTCGTCCGCACAAGTGAACAGTAATGCAGTGTGTCGGTTCCTTTTAGCACCATGGCGTAAATCTTAATAGATTTTTCATAGATGGTGTGGTTTTCTGCGGATTTCGAATACGGCCGGATCTATACAGCCACCCCTCTTCTTTCCTTTTAGTTTTCTCTAGCGCTTAAGTTAAATAACGTGGCAAGTAGGCCTACTTAATGAAGGTTCACGGTTTCCATGTCGCACTGCCGTCACTCGTCAGACTGCAACCCTTTACACTTCGGTAGCACTGTCGCTGTAGGTCCCCGATTACCGACCGTCGCTGAGGGGTATTCCATTTTCAGCTATTGGTAGACGCGCTAAATTACTAGCAGTAAGAAGGACGGGCAAATCTGGCTTCCTGAGTAAACTCGGCTAGCCTTTCTTAGGTATCCTTAGGTATCCATATGCATACATATTTAAAGCCACCAAAAGGCATAACTGTCAGCCCGACAGCTACAATCATCCATCTATTTAACCATGGCTTGGAAGTTCAGCGACTCGACTGGCCATTAACTTGATGCACTTGGCGGAAAAATTGCAACTTTAAATACAAATGGCACAAGAGTGATGGTAGTCAACCATGATTCGTTGCTGTCCGAGTGTTTCAGGTCAATATACAACGGGTTTCGTCGCCCGGTCCTACCATCCTAATTTCTTCTCTTTTCAAACTGCGAGAGGTCTTATCTTCCTTTCATGCCGTCTTAAGGAATCTCCAGCGACGTTCGTCCCCCCAGTTGCCGGAACCTCCCATTTGAGCAGCAGCACGTACCCCCTGCCGTCCGGTCTCCGGCCTGTTACCACACCGTCCAGCCTGAAGGAGCAAGTTGAAAACGCAGCCGCTCAGAGAGGTCTCCTCTATCATCCAGTGCCCAACAGATTCTACGAAGACAAACAGGTGTACCGTCTGGAGGGCTTTATGATCTACTTCGACCGCAACGTCGCCTTCTACTACAACAGTTACGATAGCGGTTGGCACCCGATCTCCTTTGCTGAACTCATGTCTAAGACCGGATGATATACCGATAGTGGCTTTATCTTGTAAATAAGGACAGCTTTAAATTTTTGCAATCTTTGGGAATAATCTTTACATTGACAAAAGTTCTGACTCGCCTATTCAAGTTGGTCACCCATTTAAAGGGTTAAGAGGCGTCTCTGGTAGAAAGAAAGAACGGTCTCCTTAGGTTTGTGGCCGGCTGAGATATCTGCTTGCACATCTGATCCTGTGATTGTTCAACGATAATTCTGTTCACTTCAGCCAGGAGATCTATGACATGCAACTTATCACTTAGTCTGCGAAAAACATCCAAAAGCACTTGAATGAACCAGCTGCCCTCTTCTTCAGATCGCCAGGATACAAAACCCGGAAGTGTGGAGTAAGCTATCACGCAATCACTCATGTAGGGTAGTGAATTCCAGGAAGAATTGCTTATGGGAGCGTCTGTTCCATCCGCTGGCTTGAAAATGTTGCTTGTAACGACATAATCAGTGTTGACCGTACCAAAGTCCTGTGCACGCCCTCGGCACGCTTGGAGGATAAGCAGTTTTGGTTTTCCTGCAAGTCCGGGCAGTGCCTTGTTGGTGAAATAACTGAGCAATTTTTCAACGCTGACCAAGTGTCCCTCAGAAGTGTAGATATAATCGCGTAGACCATGGGACATCAAAACCATTCCACCAGCGTCTACGGAAGCATGCTCTGGTTTGGCTGCAAATGCGGCCAGTCTGTCAAGCAGAGTCGGGGTGTCGGGGTCCTCCAAAACTTCAACAGAGTAACCTATATCTTGGAAGAGCAAGGCCAGTTCTTCGGTGTCCTTTCTGGAGCCTAGACGAGGTTTCAGGCCGCACACTGGGGTGAATTCGCTAATGTTTACTATCAAAATATAACCAAGTGGCGTAGTGCATACAGGATAAGGAGAAATTATGTAATGACTGAGTTTTCTTGGGCCGGAATAGTTTTCCTGCATTATGTCTTCGCCTTGTGGTTCATCTGCTCGCATTATGCCGGTCGAAGAGGATTTATTAGAGAGGAGACGGATATTAACTGACTCTTCCGTTGGCAGGCTGGTTTCCAGAAGCTCAAGTATGTGGAACTGTTTCGTTGCCCTGAGCGCAGAACAAAAGGAACTAAATGCATTTGGACCACAGCGAACTAGCGTATCTAGTAGTAGGCGTATTTTCTGCGCTGGCGTTGTGGCAGCAAGGATTAGACACCGCTGATTGTCTGATATTATATTTTCGCCAAACAGGTGGTCAAGAATCTCCTCCACACTGTGCACATCGCTAACCAGCTGAACTCGGTGCTTTCGTAAGGTATCGGAATGTTGCTTTTCCATCCCCTCTGGCCCTTTGTGGTTTCTAAAATTTCAAAGTGACCTCATTAGGCCGGAACATACATAATAATGTGGTTCAGACTATTTATGCTCGATCACTTTCCAACGACATCAAGAGGTTAAACTGGCGCCCAGCTAACTTGTGCGCAAATCATCACTGCGGCTGGGGAAGTGTCGATACATTAGGCCGGAGTCAAAAGAGGTCGGTAGTCCAACTGCGAGCAGTGAACTTCGAAAATAGTCATAAGATTTAAAGAGGGAGACAATGAGTGACGCCAGTCTGGAAAACTAGCCGGAATGGAGACGTCTAGAGTTCAAATTAGCTACGGAGAGGCATTGGAATGCACTGAGCCAATAGCTGTAAGCCTGATGTGTGACAGTCCTTACCATTCATGCGTTCTTACGACCTTAACTACTCGAACCGATTACTAAACACCCACTAGTAGTCTACGCTGGCTGTATAGAGGAGGTACTTTTTATTTGCTGTGGGCTATTTACTTGAGTGATCAGATATTTCCCCACAAAAGCAAGTCTACTCGTAGAAAACGTAAGATAAGTGAACAAAGCTTCGTAACCAAAATGGCTCAGTACCTTCAATTCAGGCAACAGCTTTAAAGTTGCTCAGAATGTGGTCCAAGTTATTGACCTATTAGATTACAGCTAGGCTTAACCCCTTCGTTGAGTGGAGGATATTAAATGAGGTAAGTGGTGAGGAATTTTCCTCACTTGTGGCTTTGTTTATTGAAAAAATGAAACTGTACCCGAAAGATAGCAAGCTGAGTGGCACGCGGCGCTACAAAAACACTGAGCAAAATGGTTACTATTTGACCTACAGCAAGCTGTCAGTGAACCTGACAAATGTTTTTCTTCAGGGGAACTCGCCGCGATCTTTCGGCGAGACTTTTCCACCGAGCTGGGTTGGGCACGTTTTATGTTGTCCACGCTAGGAGCTAGGTGGTGCTGCCGTCGATCCTGTGCCGCTGCTCACCTAGAGACGTCGAGGAGGAAACCAAAACAAAACCTGACTCGACACAGTTTGGTAAAACCTGGAAGTGGCCCTCGGGCTCCCCAGCTCCGTTACCGCAGATTGTCACCCGTTGAGAGGTGCACTTCGTGATATGATCGAAGCGAGTAGATCAGGTGTAAGCACAGCTATACCTCGTGCCTTGTCGAGGCCCAGATATGAACAAAGGAAGCGGGCGCACAGTACTACGAGGCTCGTCTGACAATAGTATCGAGACAAGTCTAAACAAAAGGTTGGCTTGAATAACCATACCTTTGCGTGTATACCGGATGCCACTAATGCCCATTTAGGCACAAATACCCCAGACGTGTATTAAAAATGCACAACAGACGGTATAGAAGAGTTCAGGGATAGGTGTGTTAGGGTTATAAATGCGGACTCGTTACGTCAAATTTCCAACACTACTTTCAATTATCCTTCTATTTTCTTGCTTAAGGAGCCACTCTTCCTGTTGAATAACAACACATGTGACACACCTTTCGGTGTTATCCGACGGATCTCGTGATCCACAATTTCGCTATTGCTGGAAAATAAAAACCTTCGATAAAGCCTTTGGGAAGAGGACGCTCCTTTTACATACAATACCCATCAGCATTTCCGGTGGTTATTGTTTCAAGTATAGCAGGTGATGCGGATATTCCGGTGAAAATTGACAATTTAGCGGTTTATGCAAAATCAAAAACCGAAATATGGTCCATTTTAAGAGAAATGTTGCGACCGTTCACAAGAAAATTATTTCGGGTCGGCATATACCCTGACAGTATTGTAATAGTTTTTGTCTAGCAGCTCAATTTTTGGGAATTTTGATCTTTTTGAATAACTGCGTAGAGCTTGCGTCAATCATATCGGGGAACTACTGCACGGATTGTGCCTCCTGAACCAAATAAGAAGAATAAGGTGATATCAATACTATTTGCATAGTAACACGTACGAGCTAGCCATGGGCAACTGTTATATTATCAGGGTATTTGGAATATCCTTATATACTCGCGTAATTATTCGCAACGAATGGAGCCCAGCTTACTGCAAAATTAATTTGGTGAAAAAATCGACCCGTCTTCAATATTGGACATCGTGCTGGAGTTTCTATGATCACTGACTATTTATTCATCGACGAGTACTCAGATGTGAAGGGCCTGATAACAATTTCGTAGCGTTACGATTGCTCTGCTAGGCTTCCCCAACATCAACCTCGTTATTTCAATCACACACGTACTCATCGACTGCACACGCCCATACAATGAGTTGTTATTTTCGTTGCTCACATGTTTCACCCGGAACATGTTTTACTCACGGCCTGAATCCCGACCACCTGGGGTTCAACCCCGTGGAGGAAACTGTATGGAGTTATGACCTACAAAATTGCTCTTGATAGTGGAGCGGTCAGGAGGACTGTATTACTGGCCTTGATGATCATGTGCACTCTAGACAAGACTTCATTTAACCCGAGCTTACGTACAGTGCACTCACACGAGTGATCTGGGGTGTCGTCTCAGTCAATCAGCGTACGTAATACTAGCCAGCTATGCGTAGATCTTGCGCAAGCGTCAAAACGCTGGTAAATTGTTATCAAAGCTAGAAATAACTGGTTTTTGCGCCGGTTCCTGGGTTAACGCTTGGGAGAATTGCTCACAATGTAGTGTACTAGGAAAATAATTAAAGGTCTATATACGTGTCCATTCTTTTAAATAAAGAAAATGTGTAGATGAACCCACTACTGAAGCAATAAAATTGAACTGGAGGCGATTCGCCATAGACCATTTTAAATCAGCCGCTTTATTCAATGGTGTTGTAAAATTAGCAGATACATTCACTAGCAAATACCACTTGTTTTATTAAACATTCTCATACTATATACTTAAGGCCATTGTCCTCATATAGTTGGCTTGTTGATTAATAAAAAGACATAGGTGCCGCTACGCATGCTACACATCAAATTCGTTAATCTGTAATCGTACATTAAATTGCTAATTAATCTCTTTACTTTTAACATTCAATGCCTGATTTTAGTCCAAGTCTCTAATATCATGCAACAAGCGCGATGCAGTTGAGTAAGCAATTGATTAATCACTTCATTTCTCACTATACCTTGCAAGTCAAATTCAGCCGCTACGCATGCTACACATCAAATTCGCTAATGTGTAATCGTACACGAAATTGCTAATAACTCTCTTTTCTCTTAACGTGCAATGCCTGATTTTAGTCCGAGTCTCTTATTTCATGCAACAAGCGCGATGCAGTTGAGTAAGTAATTGATTAATCACTTCCTTTCTTCCTATACCTTGCACGAACTTTACCCCTAATGCCGTCATTAAATCAATACTCCCTCGAAACCTACTCATAAATATCGCCTTAGCCGCATTCGCTAACTTAAAACAAAACTACCGCAAACCTTAACCTAACATCAACCCAAAACCTCACACGTAGCCCAAACCTAACCGTTGTACATGTGCACTACTCATGCTAAAATTCTGCCCAATCTCTAATTGAACAATAAAGGGTTGTAACTGACATTTATTTAGGCTACAGTAGCTATCAATATTTATATATGTATATGTATATATGTATATTGTATATTTATATTTTGAAGGGTTACAGGCATTGCCCTTGATGACCCTATTAATGTTAGGTTATCATTGCATGTGTACAGTCAATATAAAATGTTGTACATTTTAAAATGTTTGAGTCAAAGCATAACATAACTTCAAATGCGTTTTCACAGCCATAAGCGAAACATTGTGGAAGAAAAAGTAGAGCCCGAAAGATTTTTAAAAGGCTGGTTTTAAGAAATCAGGCTGTGACAGTCGTCTTTTGTCAAATACAATGCAATCAAGCCTTCTTTTAAAATCAATAATGCTTTCAGAGGTAACCATCTCACTTGGTAACGAGTTCCAAGGTCGAACCACTCGTTGCGGCTGAAACAAAACTTTCTGAGGTTCAATCGCGTGCGTTCGCTTTTAACCTTGTAAGGATGACCACGCAGATGAGTTGTGCAGGCAAAGTCGAAGAAATCCTCCGATCTCAGGGTGGAATCATGGCCCCGGATACTCCGGAATGTCCAGAGCAGGCTACACCGTAAGTGCCTGTAGGAAAGAGGAAATAAGTCAAGCTTTTTCAATCTGTCTTGGTACGGTAAAGTCTTAAGACCGTCAACCATCTTCGTTGCGTTCCGTTGCACCTGTTCGAGGAGGTCAACATCTTTCTTCATCCACGGTATCCAAGCTGGTACTCCGTAATCTAAATGTGGTCTCACAAAGGCGCCATAGACTTTTCCGAATAGATCAGGGGGGAATATTTTAAACGCACGTCTGATCCAATGTAGTGTACATGTTGCCTTCTGGACTGCTTTCTTACAGTGTTCTGAGGGCATCAAATTCACAGTTGTCCACATGCCCAGATCTTTGTATGTTTCGACCTCTTTTAATGCAGTGCCATTAATAAAGTACTGGTGTCTCAGAGATACTTTTTCGACCGGCGCTTAGATGTAGGATCACGCACTTGGATACATTAAACTTAAGAAGCCACTTAGCCGACCAGGCACTTAGTTTGTCGATATTCGATTGTAACCCTTTTGCGTCATCAGCGCAGCTGACTTCAGTCCATATTTTAATGTCATCTGCAAACATGACAGCTTCACAATCTAGGTCGTTGAGACAGTCGTTCACGTAGATTAGGAAGAGTAGGGGGCCCAAAACAGAACCCTGTGGAACACCACTTTCTACTTTTACCCATTCTGAGCTACAGTTTCCAACAACAACTCTCTGTACTCTGAAAGACAAGAAACTCTTGATCCAATTGAAAAGTTTTCCTTGAATTCCTACGTTCCAAATCTTCTGCAAAAAGAAGCCCGTATGGTACACTATCAAAGGCTTTTTTTGAAGTCAAAAAAATACAACATCTACTGCATGACCCTTATCTGTGGCCTTTGTCCATTTCTCGTGCGACTGAAGGGCACTCGTGAGACAGGAACGTCCTGGACGGAAGCCGTTTTGGGAATCGCATAGGATTTGGTTGTTTTTCCAGATAGCGCATTAAATGCCTCTTGATAATACGCTCCATTATTTTTGTACGCTATGCAAGTTAAACTGACAGGGCGGTAATTTTTCACAGTCGAGTCGTGAACCTCCTTTATAGATCGGGGCGATGAATGCGCACTTCCATTCTTCCGGGAGTTTGCTTTCTTCAAAGGACTTTTTGGAATATGATGGACAGTGTTATACACAGTTCGTTAGCAAGTTCTCTTAGGGCTAATGCAGGAATTCTATCCGGCCCAGACGACTTGGCTGGTTTTATACGGAGTAATTCGGTTTTAACTACGGTCGGTGAAAAAGTCTAGGTCTAGGTCCTCTGTTGTGGATGAGGAGGAGATGGAGGAGTAAGGTAAAGGGGGTACACATTGGTTGACAAACTGTTTGAATAGCAGCAAAATTATTAGGCTCTCTAGTGAAGACGGTCTGGAAGAATTTGGAAAGAAGGGATACTTTAACCTGGTCATCGGTCTCCAGTTTTTCCGTCTGCAGACCTAAGGGCAGGTATCATCTCCTGAATTTTTCTTTGTACTCCTTATGTAGCCATATAGCATTTTGGGGTGTTCCAACGATTTTTGCAGTATGTTTAGCTCAAACTTCCTCCGCAGCTTAGTAGCCTCACATTTTACAAACGTTGCGTGGCTGCTTATATTCCCGTAAGTGAGCATCGGAGCCGGTTTGTCTGTAACGCCTCCAGAAGCGATTTCTTTTTGAACGAGGCCTGCAAGTTTGAGTTTATCCACTTTGGGCGGTTTGTGGTTGTCTTTTTTCCTGAGAGGACAGTTGGGGTAAACAATCCTTTTCAATAACGAACTCAATGTCGTCCAATCTTTATTGGTTTCACCATGTAGTTCTGTTTCCCAGGATATCTCTGACAGTTGTCTTCTCATAAGTGAGTAGTCCCCTTCCAAATGTTTCTTACCCAAGTATCGGGTAAATTTGGTTTAGAAAACAGTGAGTACTCGAAGCACAGCGTAATGTGATCACTTGAACCTAATGGCGGTCGATCCTGTATGTCTAGCACATTTTCCTCATCTCGGGTAAAAATCAGGTCAAGACAGTTTGATTGTTGTCCTTCTCTCGTCCGTGTTCCAAAGGTGACGTACTGAGAGAGAAGTTTGTCTGTTGCCCATTGTAGTAGTTTGTGGTTGAAGTTATCTGGCATTCATTTGACCCACTTGTGAAAAACTCGGCGGCCTCGGTGGGATTCGAACCCACGCCAGCAAGGGGAAGGCTTTAGTACAGCCAACGCTCTAGCCAACTGAGCTACGAGGCCCCACCGGGAGCCGTGAGTTTAATCACACTTGGGTCAAGTTACCCGCCCAGCCTACTGCAACGTATGGAATCCACCAATTCTGATACAGCAAGCTGACTGCCCAAGCAGGATTTCCTAAGCAATCAATCTAGAATCCACCAGATGACTACCAGGCACAAGTAATTAGTAGAGGATTTTTGGCAGATTTTGAATAATTCATTTGACCCACTTGTGAAAAAAACTCGGCGGCCTCGGTGGGATTCGAACCCACGCCAGCAAGGGGAAGGCTTTAGTACAGCCAACGCTCTAACCAACTGAGCTACGAGCCCCCACCGGGAGCCGTGAGTTTAATCACACTTGGGTCAAGTTACCCGCCCAGCCTACTGCAACGTATGGAATCCACCAATTCTGATACAGCAAGCTGACTGCCCAAGCAGGATTTCCTAAGCAATCAATCTAGAATCCACCAGATGACTACCAGGCACAAGTAATTAGTAGAGGATTTTTGGCAGATTTTGAATAATTCATTTGACCCACTTGTGAAAAAAACTCGGCGGCCTCGGTGGGATTCGAACCCACGCCAGCAAGGGGAAGGCTTTAGTACAGCCAACGCTCTAGCCAACTGAGCTACGAGGCCCCACCGGGAGCCGTGAGTTTAATCACACTTGGGTCAAGTTACCCGCCCAGCCTACTGCAACGTATGGAATCCACCAATTCTGATACAGCAAGCTGACTGCCCAAGCAGGATTTCCTAAGCAATCAATCTAGAATCCACCAGATGACTACCAGGCACAAGTAATTAGTAGAGGATTTTTGGCAGATTTTTGAATAATTCATTTTGACCCACTTGTGAAAAAAACTCGGCGGCCTCGGTGGGATTCGAACCCACGCCAGCAAGGGGAAGGCTTTTAGTACAGCCAACGCTCTAGCCAACTGAGCTACGAGGCCCCCACCGGGAGCCGTGAGTTTAATCACACTTGGGTCAAGTTACCCGCCCAGCCTACTGCAACGTATGGAATCCACCAATTCTGATACAGCAAGCTGACTGCCCAAGCAGGATTTCCTAAGCAATCAATCTAGAATCCACCAGATGACTACCAGGCACAAGTAATTAGTAGAGGATTTTTGGCAGATTTTGAATAATTCATTTGACCCACTTGTGAAAAAAACTCGGCGGCCTCGGTGGGATTCGAACCCACGCCAGCAAGGGGAAGGCTTTAGTACAGCCAACGCTCTAGCCAACTGAGCTACGAGGCCCCCACCGGGAGCCGTGAGTTTAATCACACTTGGGTCAAGTTACCCGCCCAGCCTACTGCAACGTATGGAATCCACCAATTCTGATACAGCAAGCTGACTGCCCAAGCAGGATTTCCTAAGCAATCAATCTAGAATCCACCAGATGACTACCAGGCACAAGTAATTAGTAGAGGATTTTGGCAGATTTTGAATAATTCATTTGACCCACTTGTGAAAAAAACTCGGCGGCCTCGGTGGGATTCGAACCCACGCCAGCAAGGGGAAGGCTTTAGTACAGCCAACGCTCTAGCCAACTGAGCTACGAGGCCCCACCGGGAGCCGTGAGTTTAATCACACTTGGGTCAAGTTACCCGCCCAGCCTACTGCAACGTATGGAATCCACCAATTCTGATACAGCAAGCTGACTGCCCAAGCAGGATTTCCTAAGCAATCAATCTAGAATCCACCAGATGACTACCAGGCACAAGTAATTAGTAGAGGATTTTTGGCAGATTTTGAATAATTCATTTTGACCCACTTGTGAAAAAAACTCGGCGGCCTCGGTGGGATTCGAACCCACGCCAGCAAGGGGAAGGCTTTAGTACAGCCAACGCTCTAGCCAACTGAGCTACGAGGCCCCACCGGGAGCCGTGAGTTTAATCACACTTGGGTCAAGTTACCCGCCCAGCCTACTGCAACGTATGGAATCCACCAATTCTGATACAGCAAGCTGACTGCCCAAGCTTCGTTGGTTTCTCCTGCCCTGCGAGGCCGCTGCACAAATGCGCGGTGAAGTTGGCCAGTTGGCAGTTCCCACTGGACCGCGTTCCCCCTGGCATCCGGACGCTGCTCCTCTTCGCGCAAGCGATGTCGATAAGGAGGGGGAGAAGGCCACTGTCAAAACCTTGGACCCAGGAAACGGCCAGCCAACATATAAATCAAATGCGTCTCCGTCCGAGTCTCCGATGCTGAAACTACCGGCTGAGAGCACCAAAGTTTACAGTGGAGGACTTTCGGTGGATGATGGCTTTTCTTCATTAAATCCGCAAACGCTGACTCAGATGAGTCAGGTAGATTCCTCCACCTGCTTGCGGACTAAGACGGTCTCAACTCTGAGTGCTGTGAACGAACCGGTACCTGAACAACGCAACAATCACTGTGTGCTCGCGAGGCAGGACTTTCACGTTGCTGCTGACAGCCACAATTTCATGGAACCTGAGGAGGAGAAGCAAGTAGAGATGCTGGACGATGACGAGTTGCAGGAAGTTATCAGCAACTTAAATGGTCTTTACAATGAGGACAGCTTTCTTCTCGCTGGCTTTGTAGAGTTCCGTTATGAGAATGAGATCTTTATCAGAAGTCTGATAAGGCGAACGGTACACAACCGGTATCGTCAGTGGTCTAGAATACTTAGCAGATATAGTAATGCTTAAGACTTTCACATCGCGTAATGGAATATGTATGTCAGCCATTGCGGTCAGCTTGCGAGTGACATAAACTATGACTCCTCCTCCTCGACTTGGTCTATCTCTCCTGAAGTGCTGATATCCTCTGAGGGATATTTCGGAATCAGTTATTTTTGCAGTAAGCCACGTTTCAGTGAAAGCCATAACGTCTGGTTTTATTTCGTCAACAACGTTTCTTAGGTCATCCAGCTTGTTGAACAGGCTTTGTACATTTGCGGAGATGACTTTTAATGATCGATTCGTCGGGGAGACCCAGCCTTCATTGTTACAGGTTTTAGCCACAGGAATGACCCATTTATGTGGACTATTTGACCGTCTTTGATGTTCAGCCGTTTCTCTCCTCTGCCAATTCTCTCCATCAATTCTTTCCGATGTTCCCTCATTTTAAGCCGTTCCCTCGGCTCGTAATCCGGCTGAAAAAACACTTGTTTATGCGATCCCCGTAAGTTCCTTCTTCCTTCTAACAGAAGTGCTGCCTGGGTTTCATTTCTAAAATAATTTTTAGAGGCCTTGGAGATATTCTCATGTCGCGGCTGGGGTCTGCTTTGCCTAGTCGGAATGCTTTTTGCAAGGTGTAAATTTCCCCTTTCTTCAGGACAGCACTACCATGTTCATGAAGAAGATTAAGATCGTGTGTAACTCGTTCCTTCGAAATGCAGGACGTGGATTCTGTGATCCCCCTTTTCACGATATTTCGTTTAAGATTTATGGATGAGGTCCTAATTTGCCCGCTCTCGATAGGGTGGGATTTTACAGAGGTGGCATTACTCGTGGATGCTGACACTTCAACACGAGAGGGATTTTTGTCCGATGCTGGGATTCTGGGACTTATATTTTTGGATGATATATTACCTGTGTCTTCTGAAACTCGTTTCTGTATTTCTTGGATCCCTGCCGGTTGCCCTCTTTCCTTACTGGATGCTGTTTAACAGCTACATCGAGCTCCGTTGACGTAGCGTCATCTTCCTTGTGGGATGTGATGGCTACGGAAGCTGTGCCTGCGTATGTGCATTTGTCTCCCTCGGGTTCCATCGTTAGGGATTGCTTCTTTTCAGGCAAATTGTGAGGAAGTTTCTTTAACTTCTCTATCTCCATCTTCAGCCCCTGCATATCCTTTTCAATCTCCGAAATTTTTTGAAGAAGTTTAAAGCATGTCGCACACGCTTCGTCCTCGTAATTGACATCCAAAAAACTTACTAAACTCTTGGCCCGTTTGGCGGGAGGTGATTTTAAGGAAGCATGTCCGGAAATGAGGCCATTCGTATTATGCTTTATGTCTATTCCATCATTAAAAATTAGGTCAGAGAGTTTGTCGTGTGCCGATAGCTCAGTGGTTTCACCGTCGTTCCCCGCACGCTGGTGCCCCGGTTCGAATCTCGGCAGTGCCACATATTTTGCACGATTTCCGAAGGGTATATTTTTGACTTCCATGATAGATCGCAAAAACGATAAAGGGTGTTAAAACTATGGGACGAAGGTTTTAGCGGAAGCAACTTTATGAATAAAATATCGAAACGACTCAGCCCTCTGTTGACTGGAAGATCTCGTAGAGTTGCTGGCGAGAAGTGCACAAGAATTATAAGTTGCTCCAGTATCCGAGTAGATAAAGACTTAGGGGTTCACAGTGTAATATTACAAACCGAAGTTTGGAAAGCCGCTATATTTTGTTAAAAAATATGTTAATTTTCTTCTTCATTATAATTCAGTATACATAAGGAAAATAGGCAGAGCCTTTGAAAACCCTATTTACAGATAGACGCTGGCAAAATAAGCAAATGTTGTATGGTGATAGTCGTTTTAGTATATCGATCATTGCTGTCGACAAAATATGTGTCCATCAAGTAAAAATTCATCAAGTCTAATTTTAAACATTGCAACGCTTTCCGACCTAAACAACCGAAGCTGGAAGTTTGTTCCATTATTCAATCACCCGTTGGGAAAAGAAGTTGGCCCGCACTTCAAGTTTGGCGTGTTTTCTTTTCAGTTTGTATTGGTGACCTCAGAGACTTGTCATGTTTGCCAATTCAAAAAAGTGGTCATCTGAAGAGCACAATCAACTCCGCTGACCAGTTTGAAGACTAAGATCATATCCCCTCTGTATTGCCTATAAGAGAGAGGAAAAATTTCAAGTCTTTCTTGGCGGCCCTCATAGGGTAGGCATTCCAATCCGCAGATTAGTATCGTTGGGCTCCGCTGAACTTTCTCCAGCAGAGAGTAGTCATGTTTCGTCCATGAGCACCACGCTTGAACGCAATATTCCAACACCGGCCGGATTAGTGTTCCAAAAACGCGCCCAAAAAGCTCTCCGTCAAAATTAAGGAAGGAACTCCTGATTGCGCCTAAGATACACATAGTTTTTTTGCAATATTCGCACCGTGCGACGATTGTTTGAGAGTGGGTGTTATCCATATACCCAAGTCCTTTAGAATATTTACCTCCTGGAGTTGGTCATCACTGATGAAGTACTTATATTCAAACCTAATCATCCTTCTGGAACTAGACCGCAGTCGGATTATTTGGCATTTGTTAAGATTAAGGTTCAGCAGCCACTCATCACACCATGCTTGCAAGCGATCTTAGTTTTGTTGTAATTTCCGCGAATCCTCCGGTTTTTCAATCGAGTTCCATAATTTCAGATCTTCAGCGAACATTACCTTCTCGCATGTCAGACAATCCAGGCAGTCGTTTACGTATATCAGAAACAAAATGGAGCCCAGAATGCTTCCCTGCGGAACTCCACTGTGAACGGTTTCCAAGTGAGATTTGGCGTCTCCAATACAAACTCGCTGGCGTCTGCCTGTGAGAAAGCCGGCCAACCATATGAATAGGTTGCCAGTCACAACCATTTGACGGAGCTTAAATATTAGACGTCTTTGTGGAACCCTGTCAAAGGCTTTGCTAAAGTCCATGTAGATCGCATCGTCTGACAAACCTATTTCTAATGATTTTGTCAAACTTTCCATGGATGAGAGCAATTTGTGAGGCAGGATTGACCACTTCGAAATCCATGTTGATATGAACTTAGAAAGTTATTCTCTCCAAGATGCCTCATAAGTTCCGTTACATTATCTTCTCCATCATTTTGCAACAGATACTTGTGAGGCTGACTGGTCGGAAACTGTTTGGTGATGTCCTCTCTCCTCCTTTATAGATGGGGGTTATGTTGGCTATCTTCCACTCGGTAGGCAGAGCCCCCGCCTTCATCAAACTTTCAAATATCTTGAAAAGCGGAGAGGTCAGCTGGTCTGTGAGTTCATTTAGAACTTTTGCAGATATACCATCTGGGCCAGGTGATTTAGTGGGCTGCAGCTGTTTCAGAGTTTTTCTTACTGTGTCCATTGGGAACGACACCGTGCTTATTTTGTTTGTAGATATGGCCGTTCTGTAGTATTCTTCCTCGTCAAAAGTTGGTTCCTCTGTATGCACGGACATAAAGATATTGGATAAGAGGCTGGTATTATCAGAGTTATCAGTTAACATGTTTCCCTGATAGTCTTAAAGACAAGGAATGCAGTCCCGATTTCTTTTTGTCTTATTAACGTAAGCAAAAAACGTTTTCGAATTTCTTGGTAAGTCTTTGACTATTTCTGACTCAAAGGCTGATATTTCTTTCTCAGAAGACTCCGACATCGATTTTGCTGTTTCTTAAATGCGGGAAAATTTTCGGGTTGTTGATATCTGGCATATGTTCTCCACAGTCTTCTTTTCTTCTTGAGATTCCTTTTTATTTCTGATGTCACCCACTCGGGTTGGGAGACGCACGATCGCCTTTTAAGTGGGCAGAATTTATCAACCAACTGCTGAATTAATTTACTTATGAAGAACCAGGCAGCATTTGGGTCAGGTTCATGTGCAGGGCTCCAGTCTATCCCATTCAGTAATTCTTTCATTTCGGGATAATCCCCTTTCCATACATTCCTCTCCCTAACTGCACGACGTTTGGGTGCAGAAAAATGACTGTACTCCCAAGCAAGAACACAATGATCACTCCGTCCAAATTGTACGTAAGAACTAAATAAATAAATAGTATATTTAAGGCCCAGAGTGCCCCGCCATTTCAAACTTAGTATCTAGGTATAAATAAATACAAAGTGGATAATTACTGCACTATGTGAGCAGCCATATTAACAACAGGTATGAACAATATGATAGGCAATTCCGATTCAGAACGAATTGCCATTTTTAAAACAATAGTCAACATACTTTAACATAAACGGTGAACTAGAAAAGAAGCAGTTAAAAAAACTCCTATGGTTAAATCGGAGGCGGAGTTCGGCGAGCCGCCAAATGAAAAAAACAATTAGGAGATAAAACTGTTTCACTAAAAAATCAATAGCTAGATGCAATGGGATAGGGCTGTGATGTTTCAGACAAAGGATGAGGGTTTGGAACGTTCCTTGTCGTGTGAGAGATAATATAGCAGTCAGAGATACTGTTTGTAACCACCAGTGGAGGTGAGAGAGGACGAACTCATCGTAGACACCAGGGTCAAAACTAAGAGGGGACAGTAGAGGTCATGAGATCATCATCGAGATGCGACCTTGCCGACTGCATAGTCCGCCAATAAAAGAGGAAAACCATCAGAACCCGCCTTGATCATCAACTGAACCTGGAGACAATCGTCGGGGTTGCAAAAGCGGAGGAAAGTATCAAGGTTGTCAAGATTGTCAAATTTTCTGTTGACACTCCTAATGTGTGCGTATGATAACAGAATAACGTGTTCAATATTAAATTTGACTTCATAGTACATAAATGGTTAAAGAAATAAAATAAAATAATACTAGGAATGAATTAATTTCAAACACCAATGTTTAGGTCTATATGAGTACTCTTAGGCGAATAGGACCAGTCCAAGCTGGCAGATGCATAGTCGGTCGGATCGTGGAAGTTGATGGATGCGACCGTAGCTAATTGAAGGATAAAAATAATAAAACCTTAATTTTACTCTGTGTACTCCAACACCAGAGACAATTGTCATTACAATCTATCGGCCTACATTGTATGTTTTGATCGGTTAATAACTCTATGTATGCAACCAGCTACATTCTTAAGCCTAGACGTCTTCCAGTGCTCTTCAGTCAAGTTCTTCGCAATGGCAAGAGTTAGCACTAATTCTCCTTTTATACAAATTGCTGGGCTTAGATGATATAACGCTTTTTTTACGTAGCCAAAAAGCTAAAGCACAAAGATCGGAAGCTCGCAAAATTTCAGATATGCCAATAATTGTGGCTGTCGCTGAGTAGGTCTGCTGGACTGAGGAAGGGGCGATTAACAGTGGGCAGTGATTGTAGCAAGTTAAGTGCCATACAAAATTCATCTTTGAAAACTGGAAATTTGGCGTCTGACCTCGTCTTCTTGACTTCGTTGGTTCCTACTTGTCTTAACACAACCAAAATCTCATAATAGATAAAAACTACTCGACCCATCATCTGATCATGGGTAAGATAGTTCAACGTACGGCCTAAGGTCCTCTACTCTTCATTCCTTGCATCAAAGACATTTCGAAAATGCTCAACATTTCACGAACTTTCATTCATGCTGATGTACTTAAGCCCTCCTATAACAAACAGGGATTTTAAAGGCATTTGCCTATCTTTCCTTCAATGGACTGCACTGAATTGCATTTAGTCATTTGTAAAGGATACTGCCAATTTTTGCGTAACTTAAACTAACTCTGATTTGATTATGCTGCCAAAACATGGTTTGACTTAGCAGATGGACTTTTCTTCATCCAAGTGTATTTTAATATATTTCGTCCCCACGAAGCTTCCAGAACCCAAATTGTTTCGAACTAATCTAATTTAAGAACGCTCGCCATAAGAGACATGTCCAAGTTACATGAATAAACTTGCATTATCACCGCATGCAGATCCAATATCTGCAAAGGGTACACAGTTATTTAATTTTATATCACATGATTTATTTCCGGAATTAAATCGTCAATCTTTTTTCTTCCCATTCTCAAATATTGCTGCCTGCATTTTGGTGTGATCAACGCCTGTTTTCGCAGTAAGATAGAAAATATTCAGATAGACTTTACGCGAAGACATTTCTCTTTCTGGATCCAGCATCACTTATACTTAGAAATGTCGATTAGCGAAAATTTAACTTCAGTGGGTTAGAAGACTCAAAGCCGGCCCCAAGTTCCTGTTTCGTATTAATTCTAGCTCGTATCTTTCACGAATTAACGCCATTTCTTCAGTAGATCGACATTATGCCGCTCGGCATTTTCCATGATCATTCCACAGGCTCATTGTTCTACATCGCATCGTTCTCGCTTTTGCCTCAAAATATGCTTCCCTTTGTAATAAACTTCCAATAAAAATTAGATGGTCCACAGCACTAGCGGTATTCAAACTAAATTACGTTAACATTTTACCTCGGAAGATATAAAGTCTTTGTTGCCCTTTTCGCTCACAAACACCAAACTTTTGGACATTGAAAAGGGTTCTCCTTGAATAAGAGATGGTTCCCTATGATGCTTATACTAGTTTCTTTATTCACCGATATGGTCCTCTGCAGCAGCTAACTTCACAGCCTTTTTTCGTCACTTATTGTTTACCACCATCAATGCGAATTATCCACGGCCCCGTTTGTTTCCTCGGTCTTCGCAGTCGTTTATTTTGACCCTATAAAAACTGCTACAAGCTCCTCAGGCATGGCATCTACCGTGCCTTAGATCGATGGTTTATGCGGTCTTTAACTTTCTTCCTTGTGTCGACCCTAGACGGATCGTTAGTGATCGCGGCGGGTTCTTCTGTTTTCGCCGCCGCTTCGGTTATCTCGACAATCAGCAATAGAGAGTACCATGGTCACATCTTCGGTACTTGAACGATGATCTTCGCGACATCTACGGTCGCTTTCTCGACCAACCCTAGTGTACTGATGATGCACACGCTGATTTTCCCTTTCTAGCATCCCTGATGGATAGCCCAATAACTAATTCAGTATAATTCAGTATATATAAAGGAGATAGGCAGAGCCTTCGAAAACCCTATTTACAGATAGACGTTAGCAAAACAAGCAAATGTTTCATGGCGATAGTCGTTTTAATATATAAAAAATAGGGTTATTGATTCGGCACTGCTTGGACACGTCAAATACTTAGAACACAGGAAATAACCTAAAACAAACTCCTCTTTTCATTAACCACTTTTGATTTGGTTTGTTTGTTTGCTTAAAAAGGCGGTGTTCGAAATGAAGAGTTTGATTTAAGTAAAAAAACCTGTTTTCCAAAGTTCAGAAATAGCAAAATTTGAAGTTAAAAAAGTTTTTACCAGAATGGGGATGAATGTATCAGGTAAGAATGATTAGAGAAAAGACTAGTCTGTTATTGACGTTTGAGAGTATTCATTTATTTTATTTATTTATTGCCAGTTTACAGGCAAGGTCAAAAAATATATACAGTAGAGGTTCAAGCTGACAGTGAAAAAAACTCCTGATCGTTGTTTCAGGTGTTTTCAGGAGAAAAAACTGCAGCTTATTGAGTAATTAAAGTTCTGGACAGGGACGCGTTAACACAGGTGCCCGGTGAAGAACCTCTCCATTTAGTGTTACGGATCAGGTATTCTGCACCAGCAGGTATGTCGGCGAGCGGCTGTTCGCTGTCGACTGAGAAATAAGCCGATTGAGGTCTGCAGAGCCAGTTATATTGCCCTCAGCATAAAGACCGGCACAGGATTCAGAGTCCGTGAACGCCATCAGAACTGAAGAGAGCTTCAACAGAGTCAGCACCCAAAGGTTTTGGAAGGTGTCCTGAATGTAGAAAACTGGTGACAGTTCGCGTAAACAACGGATAGCTTTGCTGAATTTTGATACTTCAAGGTTGCTATAGCGTTTACGAAAAAAACTGTCGGTTTTTAACTGTGCGTGCCAAAGGAAGAAATATAAATACATCTCGATGACTGGTGCACCGAGAGTGGTCGAGGTGCCTCAGAGATATAAGGGGTTAAATGTACGACTGTTTAGTAGTTTAACCAGTAAAAATAGTCCCTTCTGTAATCTACGAAGCCATAGCGGTTCAAGGCTTGTAAGCTCACAGCGTTGTTGGTAGTCAGGTTTTGGTGATCTGAATATAAAATCTCTTTTGTAAAGAAGTGCTGGACTGATTCTATCTTCTTTCGTTCACTAGCGTGCAGGAGACTAAATAGAAACGAGCAGTATTCAAGACTAGGCCTGACATACATTTAATAGAGGCTGATTCTAATTTTGACGGTTTTAAAATTTCTGAGAATAAACCCAGTAGTTTGGCGTGCTTTCGAGACAAGCAGGGCGCAGTGCTCTGACAGATTAAGACTACTAGAGTATGACGTGATGGGAAGTTGGGATGGTGGAGTTGGGACGGGAAGGTTGGATTAGATTGGGACGGAGTGGTCGTGTAGGGGATGCGCGTAACGAGGCGATTAGGGATGGATGGGAATGCGGAGGATGGAAAACGGTTATTGACAAAAGGCAGCGAAAGTTGACATCCGGTACGGCGGACGTTCGGGTGGCGGGAAGTGTTGAGTTTGGGATCCTATGCCCGAAGGAAGCGATTTCAGCAGTAGGAGAACATGGTCAGCGATCAAAAGCCTTGAGTAATCAAAGTTAACGCGGTGTAAAATGCAGTAAAACGATATAGATTGGCATGATCGAAAGAGATGGCAGAGTGTCACAGAACCTTTCAGAAAAACAAAAACGCTGAAGCCGCATTTAGTAGGTTATTCTCTGTTTGGTGACCGTCGTGTGGCGTTTAGTCGGGTAAAGGTAAGTCGATGAAGACGTTCCGGCACCGGACGACTTTGAGTTTTGCATTCATCAATCACCATTAGAAAAATTGTACTGGTTAGCGTAATTCTTCAATTTATCTTCATGACCTCAGAACTTATCATGTTTAATTCAAAATGTTAGCCATCTGAAGAAACACAATCAACTCCTCTGACCAGTTTAAAGACTAAGATCATATCTATCTATTGACTATAAAGAAGTAAAGATCTTACTAAAACGACCCTCATAGGGTGACTCAATCCTCTGACTAGTTTTCGTTGCCCTCCGTTGAACTTTCTCCAGCAGAGCATGGGCATAATTTCGTCAAGGAGGCGCGCCACGCCTGAACGCAATATTCCTACCGGCCGGATAAATGTTCCAAACATACGCGCCCAAAACGCTCTCCGTCAAGGTAACGAAGGACCTCTGATTGCGTCTAAAATGCGTAAACTTTCTTTGCGATATTCGCACAGTGCGACGATAGTTTTGAAAGGTTGGTGTTATCCATATACCCAAGTCCTTTAGAATATTTACCTCCCGAGGTTGGTGACCCACTTATGAACCGCTTCTGGAACTAGACCTGATCAGGTGGTGGCATTTGTTAATGGTTCAACAGCCACTCATCACACCATGTTTACGGCGTCTAAAGTTTGGTTGTAATTTCCGCGCATCCTCCTGTTTTTCCAATCGAGTTCTTTATCTTAAAATCATTGGCGAAACAATACCTTCTCGCATAATCAGAATAATCAAACGATATTTACGTATATCAAAACAAAATAGGACAGAACGCTGCCCTGCAGAACTCCTGTGAACAGTTTCCCAGTGGGGCAATGCGTCTCCGGCCTAAACAAAACTGCTTTTCTCTGTGAAAAAGAAATCAATAACCATTTCGAGTTGGTTGCCAGTCACGCCCATTTGACGGGCTTAAAGTCGTTGTTTGTGTGGAACCCTGTCAAAGGCTTTGCTAAAGTCAATGTTGACCACATCGACTGACAAACCCATTTCCTGGCCGATTTCGTTCAATTTTCCATGTGGGTATGGGTTTTTGAGGGGCGGTATCGACCACCTCGAAATCCATGTTCATATGAACTCAGCCAAGTTATTCTCTTCGAATGCCTCATCGAGTTCCGTTTGATTATCTTCTTTATCATTTTGCATCAAATACTGGCCGGTTGGGACGTTGGGACGGTTTGGGATGAACGTTCGGCGACATGGAGTCAGGACGTGGGACAGATTAGGCGGGTGGCGGAGTGGCGATGAACGGGTTCGGGACGGGTTGACGAACGGGTTTGCGAGGACGGGACGGCGGATGGTGGGGTTGGTTTGGCGGCCAAACGATGGCGGGCGGGTGGGCGTGCTGGTGGAAGGACAGCCGGTTGCAGAGTGGACGGAACAGGAATGGGAAGGCGGAGGAGTTTGGAACCGGACGTGATTTGGCGGGAAACGGACATGGCACTGAAGAAAAACTCCGGTACGGCACAAAGAACGCTTTTGGTAGCCATAAACTGGCTGGCTGGCATCTGCGAACGCTTTTGTGAACGTCGCCGCTTAAACATCCCGAGTTTGGACCGGTAACGTCCTCCGAAACCGCCTTTTCACCCTCTGGGAGACGTGACCGTAATTCGGCATTCGTCATCTTCCATTTGGACCGGGTAACATTAGGGGTTTTAGAGGCGGTGCGGAATGATGCGGTGAAACGGCCAGGATGATGGCGGAAATCGCTCCCTACCCTAGCCCCATAAATTACACTTCTACCCTATCTAAACAACCCGAACTACAATCATTCAACGACTTTTAAACCAACTCATGCCAGCAACCTCTCAAAGATAAAGACAATTAGACAAAGTGATAAATATCGCACAAAGGCTCTTCTTGTCGAGCTCAGCATGGGTTTCTCAAAAAGATATTTGCGGCACCTGCCAGCTCTCTTACGCACGATCATGTGCTACAATCTAGAAGTGGTGGTTTTACAATGCAGCGAGTTCGACTTACAAAAGCGTTTGATCATCGAACGCAATCTCCCTCCCTACTAAAACTTACCTCCTTCTGCACAGGTAACAAGCTACGAACTTAAGATCCTCCTCTTTAAATGGTCCGCACAGCAGTTAATATTTCCGATGTTATCTTCAACCCACACGCAGAAGTGAGTGGAAAGAATCAGTGCAGCGATGTAAACCCCGCATCTATTTTGACTGTGTGAACGGTGTTTGATTGTTTCATTATGGTAGGCCTTTATGTACGCTGAAAATTTTAAAGTTACATCGATATAAACTGGCCGATTGCCACATCGTGCTTGAAGCTCTTTAAAACGGATCTTAAGCCTTCGCTCAGTGGTGTCGCATATGGCGCCTTTTCGATTTCTTGACATAAGTGCTCCATTATGGATAATGGTGACAATCATCAGCCTCATCTAGGCATGACGGTCATGACTAAATTTGCCAGGGCCTAAGGCATATCATGGTAGTCTTAATCTGTCCAGAGCACTGTCACGTTTTATAAAGCACCAACCACTGAGTTTATTCTCAGGGGTACTGGCAGGCCGTAATGAGGACCAGCCTTTTGTTAAATGTGTCCAGACCTGCTCGGGTCTGCTGGGCTGCCTGGCACGCAGTGGGCAGAAGTCGGTCCGGCACAACATGGGGTTTTTGCTTCCAGGCAGAGAGGCCTTTCCTGCCCAGCGGCGTTCTGGGGAGGCCTCGACCCGTATTGGCTACGTGGGTGAAGGGACTAGTGCTGTGGCAAGCTTTAAACAGTCTTGCATGGCCCTTGCGTCGGGGACGGCTCAGGTCATTCTCGGCTTGAGATGTTCACCTATTTCCTTTGGCCACTTACCGTTAGATGCTTTTCAGTAAACATATAATCTGGGTGGGGTTGGGACGTTGAACGGGATGGGTTTGACAGGAATGTTTGGACATGGGTGGTCAGTGGGACAGTCGGGTTGGGACGGTGGGTTGGTGGATGGGACAGAATGGGACTGTGCTAGGAATGCAGGGTTGGGAGGTGCGTGGGAGAAGGCGGGATGGGAAAAGGTGGGACATGCGTGGGTGGCAGGCTGATAAGGTGGCTGGATACATTGGCATTAGTGATTGGGTTTGAATGCCCTTGGTAGCAGCGTTCCGAAATGTGTTGCATCATCACGGACACCATATGGTATTCAATGTTCATCCAAGAATCTGTTGCATGGGAGTGGCATGTGGGTGTCAGGTAATGAACGTGAGTCAGAGTTTTGGTTGGCAGTGGCAGCGGCAGGTGGGGGCGGCAGTGGAGCAGGGTGGCATGGACATCCCACATATGAGCATATTCCGCATTCCACAAAAACGTTCAGTATAATTCCATCAACATTTGAGGTCAGTCGTGAAAAAGATGACTGACCTAAGAACTGTAGATTTTAAATTTGACCCAGATATTAGTGCATCATGAGAATCTTTGGGCCTATGCTCATATTTCATGACTTAGACTCTTGCACTAGATTAAGTTTATATCATTTGAAATGCGTGTGTTGGTTTTCTTCTTTATATTAGACCATCTCTTATACATTCCCCTCTACGATCTTAGCATTTCTTCGTTTCTAGAAATACTTGTTTCTGTTTCTAGTCGTCCTCCTGCACATAGAAAAAGAGCCATAATTGGCTCCCTGCATATAATCCTCCTGCTATTCAGGCAAATGAAATTCAGCCTCTGTGAACCTTTGAAAAAGTCACAGAAACTCAATTTGATGTCAAAATAATCACAGGTGGTTTACATTTGCCTAAAAAATAGACTGGCATGCAAATACTTCTCCGTAAGAATTTGAGAAATTGTTTAACACGATTTATTTTTTTCAATGTGTCTCAATTATACTGCTCAGTGACTTGAAAAATAGTATTTTAGATTTAATTTTGACTAAATACTTCCATCCTTTGCTTATGAAGTTCCAGTAAATCCTTTTTACAAGTGATTACGCATTAACTCATTGCTGTCTTCCAGTCTCCTCCTCTGTAAAGCCAGAAATAAAACGTATCTTTTTGACTTTGATCATGTTACCAAAGAATTATTAAACAATTTTACAAGCCCTCTGGTTTGGCCAAGTTTTTTTAAAATAATAATCCAAGTTTTTTCCACGATACACTACAAGGTCTAACAGAAGGCCTTTTTCAATATCATTCCACAAAAAGACCTTAATATCAATGCTGCTTCCTCCGCTGTCCCATACTTTCTTCAAAAAGCGACTTTAAAAATTACGAAGCAGCTTAAGGATCTGTCCATAAGTTCGTTATCGGTCCACTTCAGGATCGCACAAATATTTTAATAAGCTTTAAAAATGAGGATCGCACTGATATAGGCGTAGGGAGTTTCTAGCTTTTAGCCATATTAATACTGCTTAATCTGTTGCTCAAGTGGTCCACCTCCATTATTCCGCTAAAATCTAAGAAAGTCATTCCACTCTTTACTCAGTTGCAAAAAAATAATTTCATTGCAGAGGATTTGGACAAAAGCAGAATTGTTAAATTCCTTCTTTGCAAAACATTTTACTCTTGAAACGGATCCCATCCCTTCGATTCACCTGATATTGCATGAGTTGCTCACTTATATTGATTTCGTTGCTACAAATATTCAATCAGATTAATTTATAACCTACAAAGTCCCAAATTCCCCTTACTTAACAGCTTAGTGATTTTTCCCCTTTGCTAGGGCAAAGCCTTCTCAGTTTTTTCTCGAGAAGCGTTTCTTTCCTGATTATTGGAAAACCTCTATTATTATTACAGTATTTAAATATGGCTTACACACGAATATTCACAATTATCGTGATTTTCATAAAACCTTCTCTTGGTAAGCTCTTTGAACCACCAATTGTCATAAAAAACAGCTTTTTGCATAAGAAATCAACTTCTTAGCGCTTTCTAACATATCTTCCTAACCGATCGCTTTTGGGAAACATTTCACATGTCTTTTCTAAATCTGTTGACATCTCTTTATAATGATCATCTTTCTGTGGTCGTTATCTTTTTTGATCGTAGCAAGGCCTTCGATAAAGTGCCCCATAGGAGACTGTTAGTTGATTTTGAAGCTTTAGGAATTCGTAGTTCCCCTACCAAGTTCATTTCGTCATATGTAACTAATCGTTAACATAATGTCTTATTGGGGTCCTAATTTTCAGCTGAGACCACTATTGTACGCGGTGTCCTTCAAGGCACCTTGCTAGGTCCTCTTTTGTTTTTTGCTGTACATCAGTGATATTTCATTTGCAATTAAACACTCTCAGTCTTTTATTTATGCGGACGATCTTAAATGCGTATATTCCTTCTCTGAATCTTCTGCCAACGACGCTTTGAAGAAATCCATGCAGACTTGCATGCTCTTTCCGCGTGGAGCTCAACGTGGCAGATGGCATTCTAACCTTCTAAGTGTCGTTACATGTGCTGTGGGCTTTGATGGCCCACCGCAACAGTTATTTTTTCAAAGGAACACTTGTAACTTAATGTTCCATCATAAAAAACTTATGTTTAAGCTGCACAAATAATTTAGATCGGTCACCTCATGCCAATAGAATTACGGCCAAAGATGCTGAGATTTTTGGCTTTATTTTTTATAATTTCTATCTTCCTGACATTAAATTCAGACTTAATCGAATGTTTGTCCTTCCCATTCTTGAGCATTTCTGCCCATTAATTGGTTTAATGACCGCATCCAGCCATTCTAAAATTGAAAAGGTCCAAAGGAATTTTCTTCGCTAACTATTACTTCCGATGATTTTCAACACCCTCTTACTCGAATAGGTGCTAGCTCACTAGCCTGAAATTTGTATGGGTTTGGAGACTAGAAGCTTGCTTCCGCCTCGTTCATCGCCTTAATAATAGTTCAAATACTCCCCGAATTCAAGCCCAAACCCCGTTGTTCGTCGTACAACCTACGTAAAGACACCTACATAAAAAGACAATATAAGAGCGGGCAAAGCACACTACCCTGAATTACTCCAATCCTTACACGTGCGGGGTTCGAGATAACCTTGGAGATCTTAAAATGTTGTTTGAACGAGGTCAGTTAATAAGATATGAAGTTAAGAAGTTAACCAAATTTACCGAAAGAGGAGAGTTTCAGGAGAAAAAGGGCATGGTCAACATGGTCTAAGGCCTTGGTGAAGTCGAAATAGACTAAGAAACGTAAAAACAGTCGTTCCTATATTGTAGAACGTGATCAACGAAAGAGTATCTTTTGAGGATTCTTTTGAGGAACCCATGCTGGGCCGCACTCAGTAGGTTATTCTCGGTACAGTGATAGTTAATCTTATCTCTGATTAACGTCTCCAAGATCTCCAAAGATGTGGAATATGTGTTGCTTGGCCAAAAGTCGTCAAATGACGTAGAATGGCCTTGTTTGGGGATTCCTTCCACACACAGGTACAGTTTTCACTTTCCAGAGACAGATTAAATAACTAACATAGTAGGAACGGTAAATATCATAAGCATCCATTTCTATAATACTGATCAGTATGCCATCTGTTCCAGGACTACGAGATTGACGAAAATGTCGAAAAACTACGGTTACGTCCCAGAGCGTAAAAGTAATGGTTTAGATATGTGACGGTAATTACGGTAATTGACCTCACCACGACTTTAAAAATGAAAATGATTGCACGTTTTCAGTTTATTAGCTTTAATTGTTAAGGTGACAGAATATTTTCATCCTAATTAATCCCCATAAGCTAAAGAGGAGCATATGTTTATTCTCCCAAAGTACAAAGGGCCACGTCGCAGCCTAGGCCATGGCATAGATAAGGTCGTTTCTTGGCAGGGGTAGTGCTGCTTACTGCTCTGTCGTTTCTACGTTATTCTTGCAACAACTGCCTCAAGCTAGCTCTAAGGAATTAAGTGAGGTAAAGTTGTGTCATTTTTAGTTGGATATCTACTGAATTCTAAGATTATTCGGAAAAACTGTTATGCGTTTTGTATACATGAGTTTTGCTTAATGCGCATTCATGAGTAAAAATGTCTGCAAATGCTATTACCTATGATGTTCTGTTAGCCATTGAAACACAACTAGCATTTAATGTTGTGTTTCTGATTCTGAAGTTAACATATTATTTTTAATTTTCTATTTCCGATAATATTTTTTTAGATTGCTTCCTTTTAATATGTTGGTAGCAATAGAATTGTACTCGTAAATGTTTACTCCGATTTTGAAATACAGAACATAATTGCAGAAAAACGCAAGGGTGAATTCCATGAACACACAACTTACATTCATAAAACTCAAGTTATTTTTGAGGTTTATTAATGCAAATTTGAGGTTCTCACAGTGAGCAATTGGAAAGCGTAACGAGAGGAAGCACAACGACAATAATTATATTTGCATATGATATTTGATACAAAGAATAGATTTATTATGCCTACGGTCTTACAACTGGCTATTTATATATGTGTTCTACACATTCTATGTGTTCTTGGATTATGAGATTCGCTTACATGTGTCCTTAACTCACAATCATATTTATACAACATTTCGACCTCAGTGAAAAAGCTTAAAAATGATTTTTCGTGTTAAAAATCAAACATGCGGGATTTACCATTGATTTTTGAAATAAGATGCAGGAACAAATGTTGTACCGTTTCACACCACTTATAGCTAGATAGATGCCAAATGATGAAAAATAATCTAGTAGCTCAAACAGGTAAACCAAAATGCCTAAGTTAAATAAAAAAATATTTAACAGCTTAAAACAAAAATAACGAAAAATTGGACTTTTGCTGCAATATCTGTTAGCTAGTTATAAAAAGCCTGAGGGATATGAAAGTAGTTCAGATTTAGAAGGCTATACGTATATATAGAAATTTTTCTCCTGAAGACGTCATGCATTTCCTAAAAATATGCTTCTAATTTACTTTAGATACGATTTCATAAAAAATTTAACAACTTTGTTGCACCAAATCTCCTGACAGATCTACTTGGTCCAGCTTTTATGCCCTCAGCCTCTGCTGGGGTGGAACATCAGAGAAGCTGTCGTATGTTTAATTTTCATCTTTACGTCGTCCAGCGCCGGTAAGGCACTGTCGAAACAAACGTTAGTACCGAAATAAAATTATGGCAATGTGTGCAGATAAAAATATGTCCTGTTAGGGCAATCATTAGCAGTTTTGAAATTAATTCTGAACTAAAAAAATAAGCAGTTAAAAAAACTCCTACCTTAAAAATTGAGGCAAAGTTCCATAGGCCAACATTTTTCGAAAAGACGTTAAGAAAAAAATAATCGTTAAGGAAAAATAAGGTTAAGTGGTGACGTAGGCCAATACTGCAGTAGCATTTGAGGATGAGATAATGAAACCTTGATATGGTTCATATATGACCCATATGGTGCATATAACAAAAATCTCTTGAAAAAGGCGTCAGTGAACTTGAGGCCTCAGCATCTGAGGATCCAAAATTGAATTCTAAGGATGGTAAGTATTCAATTAAGTGGGTGAATTTTAGACAGTGCGTCCGAATGACCCCCATAATTTGAATGCCTGGTAGTATAAGGATACATTATTGTTCCAGAATGTCCCTTAAATTTCCGACTGTTCTTTCTCCGAGTCCTGAAATAAGCTGCTTGGAAAAGATGAGGATAATACAAGGTTTACGGAATCAGTGCTAAGATAAATGTGCAATCTTCGCTTGCATGCCGATAGAAAAGTTACCAATATAATTTTTATTAACAAGTTATTCCAATAAAAGCTATAAAAGCTTAAAATGTAAAAAGAGAGCGTTTACATGTGGACGATACAGGAGGAGGTATGATAAGTGCTAAATGGTTTAGGTTAGAAGGAATACTAACGGGGTAATAACAACAAGCTTGGGGAGAATTGAGCTATTATTAAGTTGAAAAAGGAGACAAAAGCCTGCATTCAGTCTCTTGACCCTAAAGAAATTTTAGCTTTATCAGCTGGCATCATTTTGAGTTGGAAGTATTTGAAAGAGTCGGAAAACGAAGTTATTTGTGAAATATCTTTTGACATTTTCAATTTTTGAGTGGCTAGATTCGTTCATTAAATCGAAGAAAGGACAGCAAAATTCAAGAATGAGAAGCACAAACATACGATAATTTATTTTTATTTCTGGAAGGTAATAATTATAAGAAATAAAGCTTCAAATCTGCGCAGCTTTGGCCGTATTTCTATCGGTGTGAGGTGAAAGATCTTATTTATTTGTGTACCATAAGCCCAAGTCTGTAGTGGAGGAACATGCAGTCATAGGACAAACTTGAAAAATAACAGGCTGCGGCAGCCTTGAAGGCCAAAAACACATGTAGCGACACTGAGAAGTGGAGAATTCAATTAGTCCTTAGGAGCTCTACGCCGAAAGGGCGTGTAAGTCCGAATGAATTTGTTCTAGGCATCGTTCGGCCATAGAGTTGGAGAAGGAATAAACGAATTTTCGGTCATCAGCATAACTATACGATTGAGAATATCAAACTACCGATGGAATAACATTTATTTAAATTAAGAAGAAAAAAGGACCTAACATGGTACATTGAAAGACACCACTCACAATCGAAGAAGAACTTTAGTATGAGGACCCCACTAAAACCTGTTGTTTTCGATCAGATGGGTGTGATCCAATAAAGTCAGTAAGCGTACTGCGAAATCCTATAGCCTCTAGTTTAGCAAGAATTAATCTATGAGGAAATTAATCGATGCCTTACAAAGATAAAAATATCTAACTACTTCAAATAGCTGATCATTATGAAGAGACGTTAGTAGAGTTTAAATGAATGTTCAATGGAGGGCGATGAAACTAGTCAGTGGATTAGATTGCCTACCACATGAGGGCAGACTAGAAGGACTTAAATTTTTCCTCTCTCTTATAAGCACTACAGGGGGGGTATGATCTTGGTCTTCAAACCTGTCAAAGAAGTTAATTATGCTTTTCAAATGGGTAATTTTTTGTATTGGCAAACGACAAATCTTCGAGTTCACCAATACAAACTGAAGATAAACAACGCAAAAGTGTGGCCAAACTTCCTTTCCTATTGGGTGATTGAAGGATAAAACAAACTGCCTACTTCGGTTGTTAAGGCTCTGAGCGTTGCAATGTTTACAAAGAGGACGTGTTGAATTTTTACTTGACCGAATATTTAACTCACTACATTATAGTAACATATGTATTTTAACTGGAATATCTTCGAAGAGCCTTTTCTTATCTGTATGTTCATCTTGAACTGAATGGTTGCCGCGCGGTTTGAATTTTAGAGCGACAAGACGACCGAATTTAATCGAGTCTTTGCACTGAAACAATCAGTCCACAGACATTAATTGGTTCAAACTATTGAATCAATTAATAGAATCTTCCGCTCAGTTACCTACGATACCCTCACAGTTTGACCAGGAGAGTTCTCCAAATCGAGCACTGTCGGAAATCTTGGCCTACATAACCTACCAGTCCAATCCATTCTCTGACGGCTCTCCAGGGTTTCTGAGGACTTTTGTTCGACTAGGACAGTTCTCCAAATAGAGCAACCTGCCGGAAATGTTGGCTTGGCCTGCACAACCTACCAGTCCAATCCAGGCTCTAACTGCTCGTCAGGCTTCCTGAGGAGTATCTACAAAACAGGCTGAGGCGTTTATTATCCATATTCTGTCTAATTGATTTGCAATTTATATCGAGTTACTCGTTATAATAAATATTTTTAACAACTGCCACTAGCAGAAGTAGTTAAGAACTTCGGGGGATTTCGTTAATTTGCAAAAAAGGCGGAGTAGATAATTTATATTCCGCTTGTGTAAAAGCGCTGATAGTGTTAACCTACACCTAGCCACCCGTTACTTCTTAAGTCACCACACAAGAATTCAAAAAGTCATGCCGCAAGCCGGGATTGAACCCGCGACCACCAACGCGATGGCGACGCTCGCTAACCACTCGACCACCTCATCACGGCGACGAGCGCTCTCTCAAATTAATATGCACGCTATTGACAACACTGCCATTTGTGGAGGCTGTCAAAAACTGTCCATGAAGCTGAACCAGCTCGAGGATGAGATAAGACAAATAAAATCTGCGCTAAAAGGCACCTATAAAGCAGTAGATGCCGCTCAGGAGTCCACTGAACGACTTACCAGAAGCAAACCATTGATACTCGATCAAAGGGTATCCCAACAACAACTTCGAAAGCTGCTATGGCTACCGAACAACAAGTACCAACGGCGCAGGAAAAAATTAGTCCGCCTAAAACAATCAAAGCCGTCCAAAACGCAAAACTGACACCAAAAAGGAAGAAAGGCAATGGAAAACCGACTTCGAAAGATTCCTCAAAAAGGCTCGAACACGGGGCTCTGACCATTGCCTTTTCCTCCACAGGAACTACTGAGATTCTCACACCAAAGCACAAGCAGTGGAATCGATTCCCCAACCGAAACTACCACCTGCGATTCAAAATCGTCGAACCCGTGGAATTCGCCGGAACACAATAAAACCGGATCAAAGCCAACACATAGCCAATCAGCATCCCCTTTATCATCACCAGTGCGCAACGTGAAACCTTCCCACCAAATAGTGAAAGACAGCGTCGTAGTTAAAAAGATGCCACGGACAGAAAAAACAGTTTCATAATACAGGGACTACCTGAATCAACAGCTGCGACTCCAGTAGACCGATTATTCTGAAGATATGAACCGCTTTCGTGAACTCCTGAACAATATGCTGGAACCTAATACGTCGATTGAACTGGAAAAAGCCTTCCGCCTTGGAAAACGGCCCGAAAGCCAATCTGAATCAACACATCCTAAACCTCTTAAAGTTATCTTGACCAGTAGCCAGGAAGCCAGTCTCATTCTGTCGAGGCGCTTTAAGTTAAAAAACTCAAACCCTGGAGTTTTTTTTAACAGGACTTCTCACCTGCGGAGCGGAACAAACGCCATCAACTTGTCATCGAACTAAGACGGCGGCTCAGCGAGGGGGAAACAAATTTGGTTATTTACAACAACCAAGTGATCCATCGTCCATTGTTCTCCCCCTGGAGAGGCCCGTTCCGGATTACCACGCAATTGGCCCAGTAATCAGGGGCTTGCGCCCGACTGTTAGCACTTTCCGAGCAAACCGAAAACTAAAATTTTTGTACACCAATGCACAGAGTATATTATCGAAGCTCGACGAGCTTAAGATTAATGTCTGCGATCTATCTCCAGATATAATTTCCGTAACCGAAACTTGGTTGTCCCAACAAGTGGATGACCGAGAGGTTACTATGGCTGGCTACCAACTTTTAAAAAAGACAGGAAAGAGCGTCAAGGAGGTGACATACTCACATACGTGAAAAGCTAACTTACAGTTTTAGACAAAACTTATAAACTCGCGTCTACTTTCGAGGCGATATGGCTATCCGTAAAAGTGTCAGGTACATCAAGTTTAGATGTCCTGACAGTCTACCGCCCACCAAGAAGAGACCCCGTATCCGATGCTTACCTGCTAGAGGAGCTTGAAAAGATTGCTACACGGTTGGATATCCTGATCATGGGTGACTTCAATGCGCCTCACATCGACTGGAACTTGACCTGCGCACATAGTTCTGATCTAGCCTTTGACAATTGTTTTCTGAGCACAAAGCTTAAGCAACGTCTCACACAGCACGTCACTTTTCCAACCAGGGTGTGCGAAGGACAACAGGCCAATTGCCTCGACCTAGTTCTCACAAAGTCGCATGACAGCATCGACGAAGTGTCATGTCTACCGCCGCTAGGCAAAAGTGACCACGTGGTACTGCGATGGGAGTACTCACTAATTTTCTATACCAGCGAGACCCACAACAATCAGAAGGAATATATGGCAAGGCGATTTCGGTGGAATTAGGGCCGAACTGATGCGCACTCAGTGGGAAACTTCATTCATTAGAAACATAACCGAGGACTTGGAAACGTTCCGGGACATACTGCACAGGCTCATCGAAAATCACTGTCCGATTTTGAGAAAAAGGTTAACCAACAGACCGCGATGGCTTACGCAGGCCTTAAAAATCGAAGTAAACAAAAAGCGGAGATTGTGGAAAAAATCGCTTACGGACGGAACTACTGAATCTCTAAATGCGTACAAAATGCAGAGAAATCGGATCAAGGGCCATATTTTTAGAACAAGACAGGCTTTCGAAGTGGACCTGCTGAACCGGGCCACCATGAACCCGAAACTATTTTACGGTTACCTCAGGCAGAATACACGGAACAAGGATCCGATACCCCTGCTGAGGACCGCCGAGGGCATAGACCTTACTGAAGACGGTGCGAAGGCTGATCATCTTTCGGAATTTTTCCAGTCAGTTTTAACAAAGGCAACGAGATACGATCACCCTACCGATGGCTTCGAAGTGAATACAATAGTCAAGACTGTTAATTTCACCGAGACTACTGTCCTCAAGGAACTTTTGGGGTTAGCGAGAGTTGGAAAAACCACTCTCTGCGCTTTTCCAAACATCCTTCCAGACCGGAAGTCTACCAGCCGACTGGAAATCCACATGGATTACGCCACTTTATAGGGGGGGAGGCCGGGTCTCTGCAAACAATTATCGACCGGTCAGTCTAACTTCAGTTTGCTGCAAAATCATGGAAAAAATAATTAAGCAACAACTTATGCAGTTCTTCGAACATAACAATCTGCTATCCGAAGCCCAGCATGGATTACGTAGAGGTAGACCCTGCGTCACAAATTTGCTCTACTGTTTAGAACGTTGGACTGAAGCGGTCGATAGTGGAAATACGGTGCACGCAGTCTATATAGACTTCAAAAAGGGTTTTGATAGCGTGCCGCACCACCACCTTCTTTATAAACTTAACCGCATAGGCGTAAGAGGTAGACTTCTGACATGGATAGAAAACTTCTTAACTGGCCGCTCACAAACTGTTCATATCAGCGACAAACAGTCGACTAAAGTTTGAGGTTGAGAGTGATGTTCCCCAAGGCTCTGTCCTCGGCCCTATTTTGTTCATTATCTACATCAACGATTGTGCCAACGAACTGGACTGCGATATTGCCATGTTTGCCGATGATCTCAAACTTTGGTGCGTCATTCAAACTGCTGCTGATGAAGAGAACTTGCAGGCAAACTTAAATCGACTTCAGAAATGGTCAAATGACTGGCTCTTGCCGTTTAATGAGAGCAAGTGCAACATCATACGAGTCTGGAAAAGCAATCCTTCGAACCGTACAGTTTACAGTCTGAATGGCATTCCACTGAAAGTAGTGGATTTCCAAAAGGACCTTGGAGTCTGGATCACGCCCTCGCTTAAACCCTCCCTACATTGCGCAAAGGTATCGAAGTCAGCCATGTCGATTCCGTACCTCGTTAAACGAGCTTTTGCAGCCTTCACTACCGACTGCTTAGCTAAAGTCTTCGGAACATTCGTGCGGCCACAGTTGGAGTCCGCTATCCAAGCTTGGAGACCCTGGGCGGCGAAGGACATCAACATCCTCGAAAAGGTCCAAACGCGAGCAACCAAACTTGTCCTTGGACATGCCTCACAGCCTTATGAAACACAGCTGTCGAGTCTCAATCTCTTTCCCTTGCACTATAGACAGCTTCGGGGGGACCTGATACTAACATTCCGCATACTACGCGTCCAGGACTGTTGTCTCGTCCCAGGGGATTTCTTAGAGTTAGCAAAAACAACGAACTTGAGAGGTCATCCTCTCAAATAACGTGTGACTGGAGCAAGGCTAGACATTCCGAAGTACTTCTTCTCCAACAGACTAGTCGAATCTTGGAATAGTCTTCCTCTGGATGTTGTTATGTCGGACTCCTTGGAAGTTTTTAAGTGAAAGTTAGATCGATATAATGGTGCGAGCTACAACACTAACTGAAAGCTGCAAGTGTGACGTCATAAATAAGGCATTTATGATACTACTAGCTATATTTGAGTAACATTTCTTTATGTTTGTTATTTTCGTTCGAGGGCTTGCATTCTCCCATTATTCCCATGCTGGGGTCCTCGAGGTCTTCGCTGCTTAACTTATTTGCACACCTTGGTGACACCGTGAGTATTCGCATCAGCTGGACCTGGCGACCGTCATCCATGAGGTGTATGAAAGTTCTCCCTTGGTTTGAACCGCAATGGACCGAGGATGATCTGGACATATATTTCCGCCTTTGAAATCCCTCAACGGACTCTGAAATCAGCAAGGGAGAATCTGGCTGATTAATGTGACCTCCGAAATGCCCCCCGTTGGACCCTCTCCCAAGGGTGACAGTTTTTTCTCCTAAATATCACCAGGAGTTTTTTTCACTGTCTGCTCTTTTTCAACTATGTTCCACTATGTTGACCTCGCCAACATATCGAGATCCTATTTTTTTTTGATACCAAAACTCGCATGTACAAATAGGGAATTCAAAGGTGACTCACCTTCATCTCCCTCAAATATAATGATACTGATACTGATACTGACATTCGTTTTAGCAGCAAGTTGTCAGTAACTGGAGCGGACTCCAAGAGGACGTCATACGGGCGGACATGGCAGACACATTCGCTTCACAAATACCGTTCAGTCTTATAGGAAAGCACTGCTAAACCATACCAATGCTTTGCACATAAATACAGATGTAATTGATATCAATTATTTGAAATAGGTAAGCATTGGTCCTTCGTAATGGCTGTGCCTGGATTTCTCTGTGAAAAGCATTTTCTTTCTACATGAATATGTTACTCACTACTTTACAGTAACATGTATTCAATTGCAATATTGTAGGAAACGTTTTTAATAGGGTCTTCGAAGGCAATGCCCTTTACCCTTGAATATGCTGAAATTAACTGAAATATATGTTAAGTTAACACCAATCAACGAGATGCAATAATCCTATCACCATGAAACATTTGCGTCTAACTGTAATTCGTGTTTTCAAAGACTCTGCTTATCTCCCTCATATATATTGAATTTTACTGAATTAATTGCACAATTTACTAACAGTATGTTTCGTAGCACAAATTCCAAAAAAACTTAAAACTTAAAAAAATAAAAAAGATGTCTAATTACAAATCAACATTCCAGTTAAACAAACAAAGAAGGAAATAAGAAACAAAGGGAAAACAGGAAAATTAGTTTAAAAATTTGGCATTACTGTATATAAATATATCTTAATGCCCTAAATTCCTACTCGAAAGAGTGCAGCGGCGAGCAAAAAAATTATTAAGAGCTCAAGGGAAACTTCCCGGTGAGATCTGCCTAAAAAACCTTGATCTCTTTCCTCTGACTTAAAAGCAGTTGCGCTGAGATCTAATACCGTATCGTGCGAGGCTTGGATCGTGCCCTCCTGTGTGACGACTTTTCCCAACTTGCCACTACGATTTATCTCCAAGGACATCCATTCAAACTAGGTGTGGCTCTAGAAAGATTAGATTCGAGGAAGCATTTTTTATTTAAACGTGTCACGGAGCCATAAATAATTTACCTGAGGCAATTTTAATGTCCCAGTTTGTAGAGGCATTCAAACATCGGTTTGACATATAAATGTTGCAGCATCAAGAGAATTATAGGACTACTTAACTTTAAATATACCCGTTTATTACGTTTATCTGCCTATATTCGCTGGATTGTGACTGTACGTTGCTTCTAATTCCTGCGATTTTTTTGTGACAAATAGAGAGTTCAAATGAGGCGCGTTGTTTTAAATTGGTTTCGAATTTCAAGTACCTCGAGCCTACGAGTTTTTAGTCTCTACCTCAGTGTAGAAGACACGGTGCTGGAAAATTATTAAAGAATTTTCTTTATATTCCTCTGAATTTGTAAATTGCGACTTGGAACCTCGGTCTTTGCGGCTTTCTGAAACTCACGCTGGCTGCGTGCTCCTTGCATCTGCTCTCAATCGCGGAAGGGGCTCAAACCAAATGCTGAGTCCTTATATTTTCATATTCCTATTGTTGAATATCCTTACTGACTCTCTGTTAATTTTGTGGCAATTCTAACATGCAAAACTCAAGTTCCATAAGTTCCATAAGGAGAAAATACTTTTTCCCAGTGTTTTAACATTTATGGACTCAAAACAATTGTTTGCTAGCAACAGAACCAGTCACGGAACTTCCTTTAAAGAAAAGCCTGTTGAGCTGGCTTCGACATCCACGACTGGCACTCCATCAGTTTATACTTGTAACCAAAAACCAGCAAAGCGCGCAAAAAGCGTAATGGCAGCCAAATCCGTTGGCTACGAGGACGAATCTTGCGTTGGATGTTCTTATATTTTACTAAGAGTTCAAAAACTGGAAAATGAGCTTGCAGACTTAAGGAAGCTCTTGCAAGATAACATTACTCGACGAAATACGCTTAGCAATATTCCAGTTAAAAAGGCAGTGACTAAAGCACCGAAAAAGTATCAAAAACTGCAACTCGGTTACAGCTCACAATGTTTCGGACGCGATTACCCATAACGACCGGATAACAGGAGCACAGTCTCTGAATCCTACGGACGACGACCAGAGCAAACCACAAATCTCATCCTGCTATCTTGGGTGTTATAAAAGAGCCCGTAGTTGAATCCGAAGAAACAAACGAGTGGCAAGCTGCAATGGGGAAACACCACAACAGGAGGACAAAGTCACAATCAACTCTGATGGATTCATTGAAACCTTCAGATGAGAGTTTAGTCAGAGGTAGACTTAATCCCAACGAGAGCTCTGTAAACCGTTCTCGTGCCCCTAAGGAGAACTCAGGAGGAAGCGAAAATTCCAAGTACCAGGATCGACAACAGTGTCTAGTTATTCAGGGTTTGCACGAGTCAACTGCAGTCCGACCAGAAGACCGTGTCACCGAAGACCTTGCTTCGTTTAATGGCCTCCTAAACCAGTTGCTCCCACCGGGCGTGGAAGTAAAAGTTATTAAAGCATTCCGGATCGGCAAAAAGTCTGAAGACAGCCTAGGAACGCCGCGACCGCGACCGCTGAAAATAATGCTAGAGAGCAAAAGACCAAATCAAGGCGATCCTATCCAAAAAAACTAACCTACGTCACTCGCATAAAGAGGTTTTATTTCAACCGGACTACTCCCCCTGCGGAAAGGCTGAAACGCCGGGAACTTGTCTTGGAACTACAATCAAGACTGAAGGCTGGCGAACACAATCTGGCTATTTTTCAAGGGGAAGGTAGTTCAAAAGAATACGAATTTTCCATTGAACCAACCGATTGTTCTGAGGGACAACGGCAGCCACCTCACTAACGCCAAAACCATCAGGGAACCAATTGCCCAAAGAGATGTCAGAACTGATTCCGTAACGCCCAGCGTTCTCACCTAAAGAAACCAGAGTTACCGAAAATCATCACGAAACGGAAAAAGACATACGACCTTGACGTTAGAGGAGACGCAGTTGGGCCCATAAAATTGACAAACGCAACAGGAAATTTGGTTGGCGCAAAATTGAAGTGCTTGTATACAAATGCGCAAAAGCCTTTTATCAAAAACTTGATGAGTTAAAAATTTGCCTTGCCGAAGTATCTCCGGATGTGATAGCAGTAACCGAAACCTGGCTGTCGGGCAGTATTCTAGATAGCGAAATAACATTGTCTGGGTACCAAATATATCGGAGGGACAGAGAAAACCGACAGGGTGGTGGAATAATTGTGTATGTGAAAGACGTGCTAATAGTGTCTGACAAGACGAGCAAGTTTGCGTGCAGCACTGAAGCCATATGGTTGAACATCAAGGCTCTTGGCTCTCCATGTCTAGATGTCCTCATTGTCTATCGGCCACCTAGGATAGACCGAGTCGCGGACACCCACTTGTTGGAACAATTAGAAAAAGTTCTCCAGTAGACCTAATGTAATGATTATGGGTGACTTCAACGCACCAGGAATTAACTGGAGCACTGTTCAATCATCATGCCCGAAATCAACTTTTTGATTATGTTTTTCTGCAAAAAGACCTTGAATGCACTCCTCACACAGCATGTCCCTTTCCCCACCAGAACACGTGAAGGACAAAGGGCTAACTGTCTTGACCTGGTTTTCACGAAAACATCAGGCAGCATTGACGAGATTATTTCAATGCCTCCCGCTCGGTCGTAGTGATCACGTGGTGCTTATATGGGACTACTCCTTATTCTCCGTTGCCCCTGCTATAGAGGAAAAACGGCGTAACGTTTGGCGAGAAACTTTCATCAGATGCGAGCAGATATAACACACATCAACTGGACCTCAATATTTTTCGAGCACCGTAAACGAAGATTGGGAGTCTTTCCGAAATGTTCTTCTGCAACTTATTGACAACCACTGCCCGCTAACGAGTGTCCATCACAGCAAGCGTCCTGGGTGGCTAGACAGCAACTTAAAAAGGGAAATAAACAGGAAGCACAAGTTGTGGAGAAAATATCGCGAGTCTAATCAAGTCGCCTATTTTAATAAGTACAAAGCACAGAGAAACAAAATGAGAAGCCTTATTCTTACAACGCGAAGAGAATTTGAGAAGACTTTGCTGCAAAAGGCAACGCAGAATCCAAAGTTAGTCTACAGTTACCTCCGTAGATGTACAAGGAATAAACATCAAATACCGCTGATTAAGACTGCCGTGGGCGTCGAAATTTCTGAAAACAGGGAAAAAGCCGAGTACTTTTCACAGTTCTACCGCTCAGTCTTCACAAACGAGGCCAGGTTCCTTCGTCCCTCAGTGGATAACCCGCCGACTGCAAGCATTAGCCACATACTATTCTCAGAATTTCTGATCCAAAAGGAATTAAAAGAACTAAAAGAGTCGAAATCCCCAGGACCAGACGAGCTTCCACCCAAGCTTCTGAAAGAACTCGCCAATGAACTTTCCGCACCTTTGTCAGTGCTCTTTCAAAAAGTCCTTTGACTCCGGAACACTTCCTTTCGATTGGAAGCTGGCACATATAACTCCCTTGTACAAAAGCGGTAGCCGGGCGTCAGTGACAAACTACAGGCCCATAAGCTTAACATGCATCCTTGGCAAGATTATGGAAAGGATCATCAAGAGCGAATTGGTGAAATTCCTAGAGACTCATAATTTGTTATCAAGCTGTCAACACGGGTTCAGAAAAGGAAGATCATGCACAACGAATTTGCTGTATTCGCTCCAGAGGTGGACCCAAGCACTTGAAGATAGACACGCGGTTCACATTGCCTTCATTGACTTTCAAAAGGCCTTCGATACTGTGCCGCACGAGAGACTGCTTTACAAGCTAGAAAGAATTGGAATCAGAGGTAACCTCCTCAAGTGGATCGAAAACTTCCTCGTGGGTCGGCGCCAGGTTGTGTGCATCGGCCAAGAGAGGTCAAGTTCTGCTGCGGTCGAGAGTGGGGTTCCTCAGGGTTCAGTACTAGGGCCAATACTGTTTTTAATATACGTGAACGATTGTGTCAGGAATCTCGACTGTGAAGCAGCAATGTTTGCCGACGACATTAAAATCTGGAATGTAATCCAGAGCCCTGCTGACGAAGATAAACTGCAGATCAACCTAACTCGGTTGGAGGAGTGGTCGAATCATTGGCTTTTGCGGTTCAACGTCGATAAGTGTACAATACTTCGCTTAGGCAACCCGTCTGGATCTGCCGAAAGTAGAAGTTACTTTCTCAACGGTGAAGCCTTAAAAGACGTGGAAACCCAAAAGGACCTTGGTGTGCTGATGACCACCACCTTAAAACCATCGTCTCACTGCTCGAAAGTGGCGAAGAGGGCAATTTCGGTGTTGCATGCCATCAGACGAGCCTTTTTGGATTTCGATGAAGATCTTTTTGCTAAGACCTTTGGAACATTCATTAGGCCACATTTGGAATATGCTATGCACGCCTGGAAACCCTGGACAGTTCAAGATCAGAACTGCCTCGAAAGAGTCCAGAGGAAAGCCACCAAAATGGTTAGAAGTCAAAGCTCCTTGCCATATCCAACCCGCCTAATGAATCTTAATCTGTTCCCTTTGAGTTATAGGCAAATGCGTGGTGATCTCCTGCAGACATTCCGCATTGTGAAGGGATTGGATTGTTGCCTGGAATTCTCGGACTTCTTTGAATTTGCCACCACGACCCATCTCCGAGGTCACCCATTGAAACTGCGTGTCCAGCAGGCGAGACTGGATGTGCGCAAGTTCTCCTTCTCTGTCAGAGTGGTTAAACCATGGAATGCCCTCCCTGAAGACGTTGTGATGTCACCATCGCTGGAAAGCTTTAAAAGGAACCTTGACAGTTTTATGTTCCGCAACGAGCCTGAGCGATGAGGCATTTATCTTAACCCTCGAGAGTCGTGCACCACTTGTCAAATTTTATGACCGCCTTTTGTACCTTGGCAACCCACACGGTTTCTCTGTATACCGCACTTAATTTTACGTTACAAATAGGGTACTCAAAGGCCCATGCCTATTTCCCTCAATAAATTGAATTGAATTGAATTGAATTATTGTCACAAACAATTGGTCCACGACCTAGTTTCTTGGGACCGTCTATCGGCACCTCTACCCACTCGGCCAAATTGGCAGGGGATCTTGCTAAGAAATTTAATGGACAGGCAGAAAACAATTGCAACTATCGTTATTCTGCTATTTGTTCACCTCCCGCTAAACGGGGTAAAAGTTCAGTAAGCTTAACTAATGTAGCTTACAAAGACGAAACATGTATGGGGTGTTTCAACCTCCAGCAGAAATTCTCAGGGATGGAGCAAGAAATAAGCAATCTAAGAGAGGAAATAGATAACTTAAAAAATATATATCTTGCCCAACTGCTAAAAAAGGTCCTGTTCGTAATAAACATAGCGCAAAGAAAAATTCGTATTCATATATAGCTTCTTCAAGCTTACATAAAAGTCACATTAAACATATCGCGATAGCTGGACCCGGTAAACCAGAGGAATCTTCGCTACTTCCGAAGGGAGCCCCATCTAGTCCTTGCACCACTCCAGCAGTACTTAGTTCGGGTAGCATCAGCAATAATCTGGCTTTACCGCCCATCGCTACATCACTGGTAGACGTTGCACCAACATGCGATGTTGAAGAGGTTGGCGAGTTCGTAAAGCCAAAGGAGAAAAGGTCTAAGAAGAATAAGTCGTGCAGAGATTTGGCTCTAGCCTGCCCAACACCCAGTTCATGTGGACCTACCGGGCCAAGTGAATCGGTTACCAGTATTCACTCAGCTGAAAGATCTGAGTTACAAACGGGCCCTGGTTTGAGTCGAAAACATGATGTAGTCATTAAAGGTGTCCCGGAGTCAGCTTCAAGTATTCCAAAGGAACGAGTTAAACATGACTTGGAACTCCTTCAATTGTATGCAAAAACGATGCTAACGGACGGTGAGTCCATCCACATTCTCAAGGCATATAGAATAGGGAAAGCTCTGTACGCACGCGAATCAAATTCTCGACCAAGACCTCTTAAAATCATCTTGGAAAACGAAGCACAGGCACAGCTCCTGCTACAGAGAAAAGCAACCCTACGGGGCCTGCATTCTGAAGTTTTTTTAACCGGAATATTTAGAATTAAGAATTTAGAATTTATATTTGGTTAGCACCGGGAAGGTACTGTCTAAGCAAACATTAGTAACGAAATAAAGTTATGACAATGTGTGCAGATAAAATGTACAAATTCATAAATTGTCCTGCTATGTCAACAGTTAGCAATGTTTTAAAATTAATGGTGAACTAGAAAAAATAGGCAGTGAAAAAAACTCCTACCATGAAAATGGAGGCAGAGTTCAATAGGCCTTCATTTTCGAATAGAAGGTAGGAGAAAAAAACTGCTTAGGAAAAAAATAGTCAGGTGGTAGAATAGGGTAATACTGCAGTAGCATTTCAGAATGAGATAATGAAACGTCGAGGTGATTCGTTCTTGATCACTTAGGCGTATGAAACAGAATCTCACGAAAATGCGTCAATGAACTTAAGTCCTCAGCATCATAGGATCCAGAATTGAATTCTGATGATGGTTAGTATCCAAAAGAAACCGCAGCATTTAAGACTGTGGACCACCGAATTTGTACGTCCGAATGACGTCATCGTTTGGAGGACGGGTGATATAAGGAGACATTATAGTTCATGGGCGTCTCGAGGTAGCGTAAATATAGTTTCAAGAGGGTTACTCAAATTCCCGATGGTCCTTTCTCCGAGTCATGGGGAAAGCTACTGGGAAAAGATGAGGAAAATAAAAGGTTAATAGAATCAGTGTTAAGATAAATGTGCAGTCTTCGCTTGAATGCAGATAGACTAGTTAACGACCTTATTTCAATTGGCAAGTTATTCCAAAGAAAACTATACCTAGAAGCAAAGAAGAGAGCGTTTACACGTGGAGGATGCAGGGGGAGGTATAATTAGTTCAGAATTTCTTAGGTTATAAGGAAGACTAACGGGGGTAATGACAGAAAGCTTTGGGAGAGTTGAACTATTATTAAGTCGAAAAAGGAGACAAAAGCCTGCTTCAAGTCTCCTGACCCAAAGAAATTTTAGCTTCGTTAGCTGGCATCTTGTTGAGTAGGAAGTAGTTAAAAGAGTCGGATATAGGAGTTTTTTGTGAAATTTCTTTGAACATTTTCAATTTTTGAACGGCTAGATTCGTTCATCAAACCGAAGAAAGGACAGCAAAATTCAAGAATGGGAAGTACAAACATACGATAAAGTCTTAATTTAATTTCAGGAAGGTAGAAATTATAAGAAATAAAGCCGCAAATCTGAGCAGCTTTGGCCGTAATTCTATCGGCATGAGGCGAAAGATCTAATTTATTGGTGTAGCTTAAGCCCAAGTCCTTGATGGAGGAACATTCAATCATATGGCAACCTTCAAAGATAAGAGGTTGCGGCAGCCTTACAGGCCCAAAACTCATGTAGCGACACTTAGTAGGTGAGAACTCCATTAGCCATGTGGAGCTCCAGGCCGAAAGAGCGTCTAAGTCTGAATGAATTTGTTCTAGGCACCGTTCGGTTGTAGAGTTAGAGAAGGAATAAACGCATTTGAGATCATCAGCATAAATAAAAGATTGAGAATGTTTAACTATCGATGAAATATCATTTATATACAGTAAGAACAACAAAGGACCTAATACGGTACCTTGAAGGACACCACTAACAATCGGGGTAGCACTTGAGTATGAGGACCCTACTAAAACTTTTTGTTTTCGATCATTTAGGTATGATCTAATAAAGTCAGTAAGGGGACTACGGAATCCTATAGCTTCTAGTTTAGCTAGAAGTCGTTTATGAGGCACCTTATCGAATGCCTTACTAAGATCAAAATAGATAACTACTACAGATAGATGATCATTACGAAGAGAGGTTAGTAGATTTAGAAAAGACATGTGGCAGGTTTCACAAGAACGGTCCGGTAAGAAGCCGTGTTGGGAAAAGTTGATAATTTTATTGCTTATGCAAAAATCCGTGATTTGTTTTGCAATTAGTTTTTCGAAGAGTTTAGCAAGAGAGGGCGTTTTATGAACACCGCGATAGTTATGAATGTCCGAGCGGGAACCAGATTTAAAAACTGGTATTATAATAGAAGTTTTCCAATAATCGGGGAAGAAACCATTTTCGAGAAATACTGAGTATAATTTGCTTAGTAAAGGTGGAAAATCCCTTAACTGTTTAATAAGTGAGTTTGGAATGTTATCAGTTCCAACTGAATGTGAATTTTTTAGGTGAGCTATTTCTTTTTGAATACATGAAGGCGAGAAATTAATAGTTGTTAGAAGCGAATTTGAAAGCAGAGGAATTGTGGGAGTGGGGCTAGTTTCAGTGGTAAAGTGGTTGGCAAAAACGAGTTTAACAATTCTGCTTTGCCCAAATCATCTGTAACAAATTTTCTGTTACAGTCGAGTAAGGGCGGAGTTACATTCAGACGCTTAGCCGATGACCGAACATGAAAGATTTGAGCAACAGATTTGGATGAATTGGCATCACTTAGTGCCCGAGACTCCCTACGCTTATCTCGCGCGAGCCTTATTCTCGATGCTAATTCAAATATTTGTGCAATCCTTAAATGAACTGACAAAGAGCTTTTAGATGAATCTTTTAAGTTGCTTTCGTAATTTTTTTAAGTCTGTTCTGGAGAAAATGCGGAACAGTAGAAGAAGCTGAATGTGAATTAAAAATCTTAAACGGGATAAAAGCCTGGATTTTTTCTGTGAGGCTCTGCAATAGCTCACGGAAAAAGTTTAGATCGTTGATTGAGAATATGCTATGCCAATCTAGAGTGCTTACGAAATTATTTACTGTTTCATGGTTTTATGTTAGCGAAGTCGAGGTTATTGCATTTAACCTCAGGCTTCGTAAGAAGGGGAACTGGAAAACAACAGTGAATTATTGCGTGATCACTTGTAAATAGATCATGATGGAAATTCATAAAGAGAGGGTGAACATCGTTTGTTAAAATTAAATCTAAAATGTTTGTAAAGTTAATAGTATCGACCAATTTCTGATGTTTAGGCGGAGAGGAATTGGCCTGCCAGTCAATGTCTGGCAGATTAAAATCACCTACGATTATTTTGACATCAAACTGAGTGTCTGCAACTTTTTCAAATAGTTCACAGAGCTCGCTTTCATTGCCAGAATAACACGGAGGATTATAGACACAGCCAATTACCGCTTTTTTATTGTGCGGGAGGATGACTGAAGCAAAGCATACATTTCCAGAAAAAGACGAAATGTTCAGATGAAAAGGGAAATGTACAAAGGATGACTTAATATAAAGGAGGCAACCACCGCCACGTTTTTCAGCGCGGTCTTGTCGGTACAAATTGAAATTATCTATAGCAAGCGTCGAGTCAGAAATAAGAGAGTGAGCCCAGGATTCAGTGATGCACAGAACATCTGGATCAAGCTCAAAGGCTACTGTTCTAAGCTCAGCCATCTTATTTACAACTGACCTCGCATTGAGTGAAACTAAGCTGAGCGTATTCCTGAGCGGCAGGTTACGCTCATCAGTATTTATAAAAAGGATAATTTGGTGGCGGAGAAGAAAACTGGAAAGAAGAAACGAAAGGTGGGAAACAAAATTGCTCTGGTCTACAATTTGTCGAAATGTTACTGTTAAGAGAACTGAGATTATTGTACAGCGGCATATTTGGATGAAAACCTTGGAAGGGAAGGCTATATTGTGGCGTTTGAAAGATAGGGGGTGGCATAGAAATGAGATTTTGAGGGACGTTAGCAAAAATTGGCGGAAAACGTGCATTTGAAAAAGGAATAAATGATTTCGAAAAACTGGTAGCATAATTAGAAGCGTTAAATATTTGTGGATTTCGGACAATTTTTGGGTTGGGAAAGATGCTAACGTTAGCGTTCGCAGCTGTTGTAGATGCTGAGGGGTTAGCAGGTTTCCCATCGGTAATGCCATTGCTGATCTTAAAGCCTGGATTAGCCACAGATTTAGATTTACTAGGAGTTTTTCTTAGGGTTAGTAGATTTGGCAGGTATAGCCGGCATGGTTTGCTTGGGATGAGAAAAGAAGTGGAGTTGACACAATTTCCCTCAAACCAGAAACAAGGTTAACGGGTGAAGATTCAGCTGGAATCAAAATTCCTGTCGATCCGGAGGGCCGTGGGCTTGCTTTAGCTACAGGAAAAACCTCTGAGATAACTTTTGGTATTGAAGGTGTAGACCAAGGCTTCTTGTTTGCTAATGAGGGTGAAACCCGACGTTCCATTGGGGTTTTATCCCTACAGATAAACAACCTGTTTTTTTTCAAATATTGAGCTGAGTGCTCATGCCTAGAGAAAATAAGGTCAACTTCAATCGCTGAAAAAGGTTTGACCAGAATAGGAGGGTTTTTACTACGGGAAGATAACCTTTTAGCTTCAGCGACTTTAAAGTTAAAGCCACACGAGTAAAGGAAATTAAATGCAACGTCCAGGGGGATTTTACTCTTGGGAACGGTCAAGTGACTCAGTACTGACCATGTTTATAAAAGGCTCTAGTTTCACGCATTGTTGAGAAGTGAGTGAAGACAACTTTCCCTCAAAAATGGTACCAAGGATCGTGAAGAGAGAACCATATTTAGACATAAAGGTATTAACGTTTTCCAGGGCGTCAAGGTCTAATTTCTTCATGCTTAAGGTGGGTTGTTCTAGTGGAGGTTTTACGCGAAGAGGATGTTTGCGTCTAAGTACTGACTGGGGGTTTCATATTGGTTTTAAAAATATAAGTACTTTTTCAAATCAATAATACGAAGGAAAAATTGTTACTAGTAACGTTTTTGCGGAGTAAAAGATTTATATTTTAAGCAAGTCACTGCAAGCAAATATCTGCTAGGTAACGAGTTTAAACTGAAAATAGAATTAGCGAAGAGGCTATGCAGGATGAAAAATTATATCAACTGGTATACCAGTTACTACAAATTATTCTTCGCTGGAAATAAGGTAAACTTACAAATTTTTCAACTTTATTTCTAGAATTAGCCTTTAGATTCCGTCGTTTTTGACGTAAATCTGCAAGAAATTTAATGAGGCTATGTAGGGTGAAAAAGTTTAAAAACTCTATATTTCTCCCTTTTGCAATTGCAATAACTGCAGGTATGTGCAGCTGATGATGAGGTAGAAATACAATTAATTGTCAATAATTAAGCTAATATTTTCTACAGGAAACGTAGAAATCAGTTGAAAATTTGAGAATTCACTTATCTTCAAATTTGAACCAACCGCCTTCGACCTTGACCTTGATGGTTTGAAGGAGCGAATAAAAATGAGACAGTTAATAATAGAACTGGAAACACGAACGACCAATGGCGAGGCACATCTCCAAATAATAAACGGACAAATAGTTCAAGTGAAAAGAGCATTTCTTTGGCCGAAGGCATTCACTCTGACAGCCTAACTGTCCCTTCTCAGAAACCAAAAACGTGCGCACTTAAACTATTCGTTTTAAATGCCAGATCTCTGCTTAATAAGATGCCATTGCTCCAGACTCTGGTTTTAATCCACTGCCCCGACATTGTAATAGTTACAGAGACTTGGGCAACACCCTGTGTATCCAACTCTGAACTCAGTATTCAAGGGTATGACTATATTCGTAACGATCGACACGAGGGCTATGGCGGAGGAAGTTGCATCTATATTAAGCAGCCATTTACCTTTCTGCCGTTGGATTATCGACAAGTAACCGCGGTAGAAGAGAGTTGTTGGCTCCGAGTAGTTCTAAAAGATAACTACTCTTTACTCGTCGGTTGTGTCTATCGCCCCCAAACGCAATCGGGGATTACGATCTCCGTCTCTCATAGGCATTTCATGCCGCAGTTGACCTAAATATGAAGTAGTGCTTGATTTCAGGTGACTTCAATCTCCCTGAAGTTCATTGGTTTCCACCTTCCGGTCCTGCAAAGTTCGAAAACTTGCTTGAGGCCATAGATACTGGCATGTGGGATCAGGTAGTTGATTTTCCAACCCGAGGATCAAACATACTTGATCTTATCTTCTGCAGAGGTTGTCAGCCATTGTCAGTTTCACCTTTAGACCCACTTGGGAGTTCAGACCATGCTATAGTTGTTTCTTCACTAGAAATCGAGGCTGATGAAACGTTTTCAAAAAAATATAGCTTTTTCCACGATTTCCGATCAGCAAATATGGGGGAATTACTGACACATCTTAATTCCCACGATTGAACTAACTTCTTTCTATGTTTGGATGTGAATGTTTGTACTGATACATTCTACCAAGTTCTAGGTCCACTCATTTCTCGTTTTGTTCCTCGTAAGAAAATAATTAATGTCAAGGATGTAGTCTACCTCCCTCTATCTTTCCGCCGTAGATTGCGTAGACTCTCGCGTCGTTTTCATCGACTAAATGACACTTCCGTTATGCCATTGATCCAGCAAATCTTTGAACAGGCTAAGAGGCTCTTTGACGAAAAGCGAATAGCTGAAGAGGTTAACTTTGCCGAAAACCCTTCGTACAATGTTGCAAAACTCTTTTCGCGGACAGTAAAAGCGCAGAGAAAAACTCAGTACTCTGTACTTCGAGACGCTTTTGGAAACCCTATAGCTGACACTAAGTTGACGGCTGATAGCTTCAATGCTTTCTTGTCTAGAACTTTCAGTGAACATTCGGTCGCCCCCTTTCCAAACATCCGGGTTTGGACCGATAACGTCCTTGAAAACATAACCTTTACCCTCTGGGACGTAACCGTAGCCATTCGGTGTTCTCGCCAATCTTACAGTCCTGGACCAAATGGCGTCCCGGTCAGCGTTCTAAAGGCGGATGCAAATGATATATTTCCGTCACTTCTGTAAAAGATATTCAATCTTGCTCTTGAAAGTGAAACCTTCCCTATTTTATGGAAGGAATCGCACATTTTGCCTATACCCAAACACGGCCGAACTACGTCATTTGACGACTTTAGGCCAATAAATACACTGCCAGCAGCCTCGAAGATATTAGAGACCTTGATTAAAGACAAGTTGATGCGTCACCCTAACAGAGAAATAACCTACTTAATGCGGCTCAACATGGGTTTCTCGAAAAGATCTTGTGACACCTGCCAGCTCTCTTACTTTGATCATGTGCTACAATCTAGAGATAGTGGTTTTGCAATTTACACCGTTTATTTCGACTTCACGAAGGCTTTTGATCGTGTTGACCAAGATCTCCTCCTGCTGAAGCTTACCTCCTTCGGCATAGATTACAAGCTTCTGAACTTAATATCCTCCTATTTGAATGATCGCGCACAACGCGTAAAAATTTCCGATGTTATCTCCAACCCCACGCACGTGAGGAGTGGAGTTATTCAGGGTAGTGTACTCGGCCCGCTTCTATTTTGCCTTTTTGTGAACGATGTTCCTGATTGTTTTCAGTATGGTAGGCCCTTTATGTACGCTGATCATTTAAAAATTGCCTATCGATATAAACCGGTCGATCGCCACATTGTGCTTGAGCTCTTAAAAAAGGATCTTCAAGCCTTCGCTCAGTGGTGTCACACATGGCGCATTTCGCTCTCTTGGCACAAATGCTCCGTTATGGTTAGTTGTGACAACCACCAGCCTCATCTAAGCATAGACGGTCATGACTTAAATGTGCCCGGGTTTATAACGGATCTGGGCATATCATATTCTAGTAGTCTTAATCTGTCAGAGCACTGCGCCCTGATTGTCTCTAAAGCATGCCAAACCACTGGGTTTATTCTCAGAAATTTTAAAACCCTCAATATTAGGACCAGCCTTTATAAAATGTATGTCAGACCTAGTCTGAAATACTGCTCGTTTCTATTAAGCCTTCTGCACGCGAGTGAACGGAGGAAGATAGAATCAGTCCAGCACTTCTTTACTAAAAGAGTTGTTACTTCAGAGCACAGAAACCTGTCCTACCAACAACGCTGTGAGCTTACAAGCCTCGACCCGTTGTGGCTTCGTAGATAACAGAAGGGACTATTTTTACTGTTCAAGCTTTTAAACGGTTTTACCTTTAACCCTCTTACATCCCTGAGGCAGCTCGACCACTGTCGGCGCACCAATCATAGAGATGTATTCTTATTTCTTCCTTTGGCACGCACCGTTAAATACCGTCAGTTTTTTTCGGTAAACGCTATAGCAATCTGGAATAAACTACCCAGAAGTATTAAAATTCAGCAAAACTATCCTTTGTTTACGAGAGCTGTCACTAGTTTTCTACATTCAGGACACCTTCCACGAATGTTTGGGTGCTGATTCTCTGGAAGCTCTCTTCCGTTCTGATGGCGTCCACGGACTCTGAATCCTATGCCGGACTTCATGCTGCAGGCAATATTGCTGGCTCTGCAGTCCGTAATCGGGTTATTCCTCAGTCTACAGCTAGCAGCCGCTCGCCGGCATACTTTCTGCTAGTACAGAAGACCAGATCCACAACACCGAAAGGAGAAGTACTACACCGTGCACCTGTGTAAACACTTCCCTGTCCTAAACTTTAATCTGTTGAACAAGCTGCAGTTTTTTCTCCTGAAAATACTTTAAAGAACGATCAGGAGTTTTTTTCACTGTCAGCTTGACCCTCCTACTGTATATATCCCTTTTGACCTTGCCTGTATACTGGCAATAAATAAATAAATGCGTAATCCGATTTCCCTCAAATAAATTGAACAAAACTGACCATACCGTTAATCTTACCATACTCATTTCACAGTGTCTACTTCCGACATATGTCATTACTACCATATCTTACTTTCTGCGATCAGTAAATTCCGTTAATAGTCTCTTCTTAAATGAACTATTTTTACTCACTGGCACATGTTATTACTGCCGAATTTAAATTACTGGCGTCAGTACGTACCGTTAGCAATCCACTTCTCACTGCAACATGTCTACAAATCGACAAATTTCTATGCTGTCATATCTAACTAACTACCATAAATACCGATCGTTTACGCTCTCTTCATAATTTCATTTGGTCTTTTCACATAGACATGTCATAATTGTCATATCTGACTAACTACCATCAGCACGTACCGCCAACAGTCAGTTTTTCAATTCACGATGGCTACTCATAGACACAGGTCCTTACTGTAATATTTAACTTAATACCGTCAATACCTACCTTTAGCATTGGCTTCCTCGGCCCATCATTTTGTTCTCACCGAGAAAAGTCAACGATGTGAAATCTAATTTACTACCGTCAAAACCTGCCATTAGCATCGCTTTAATCACTTGAAAATCTCTACTCACCGATGCATGTCATTAATGTCTTATCAAACGTTTTACTGTAAATACCTTACATTGTTACCCCTTCTTCAGTTCACCATGTCTACCTACGTACAGATGCCATTAATGCCCTAGTTAACTTACTATCACTGATAGTTATCGTTGCCATACTTTTTCTTAGTTCACCATGTCTAATAAATGACCCATGTCCTTACTGACATATTTAACTTATTAAAGTCAATACCTACAGTTAGCAGTCCTTTACTCAATTCACCCTGCTTACGCACTGACACATTTCATAAATGCCATTTCTAAATTACTTCCGTCATTTGCTACCTTAAGTAGTCTCTTCCTCAATTTAACATGTCTACGCATCGATACATGTCATTACTGTGATATCTAGCTAACCAACTACAATACATAGGATTAGCACTCCCTTCATCGTTTAACCATGCCTTCTCACCGAAAATTGTTATAACTCAATAACTTGATAATTTACCGGTAGCAATCGCTTCCTCAGTTCCCCATGTATAAGCATCTACACTTGTCCTTATTTTCATAAATAATTAACTACCTTCAACACCTACTGTCAGCGGTCCAATCCTCTCTTCATCAAGTCTTCTGAGCACAATCGCTCAAAATCCGGTTATCCAAAATAAGTTAAAAATTTCTAATTGTTTGGCGATCTTAAGATATTTACCACTTAAGTATCATCACTATTTATGCATAAGTATTGTACTTCTGTACCGTAGCTTTAATTCGTTGCAACGAACCGTATAAATCTTCATCTCAATTTATTCGTAGTGTACTAATGTACCCTTCATCCAATGTCTTTGCTAACAACTGTCTAACTCCTCACATATTCAGATAAGATAAATATGGTTGAGGCTAAAGTAACCATTCATAAACTAGATCTCTAAGCTATCCTATATCTGCGAAACGTTATCGAAAAATATGAACAATTATCAACCATTCTCAGCTCGCTACTAGACGCATACTTTTTTACAAATAGTCTTACAAGTGAAACCCACATGAAACCGATCACACACTTTTTATCATCAGATGTCGCTGATAAGACCACACGCATGTTTAGCATCATTAAACGCAATAACCCGCCACGCGGTTTACCCAACATTATCAATCCCACAACTCATAAATTTGTGTGGTCTTAACCTCAACATAGCTTCCACCAAAAGTCTTAACGCAAGAAGCAAAAATAATCGAGTTTTAGTGACCTTCTATTTTAAGGCTGAAGCCGATCAAATTCTACCCAGCCCTGCAGTAAACCAAACTCTGGTCAATCGAAAAGCACTTAAGTCCAAACCTTAAGATCAAAACAGTGGAACGCCGGGCAATAGATTGCTTCAGAAAATAGCCCAGATCTTTCGAAAACAAATAAATTATCATTGAAAACCCGGTCCCCAACTCATGATTAATGTCTCAGGATAAGTAGAAACGGATGACAACCAAATAGCAACTTAATTCAAAAGGTATTTGTTAGCCACCTCATCAGTTGAGGAAGAGCCGATACCCGAGCCAACAGCCAAGATAGCATTTACTCTCAATGAGATCTGTTTTAGCGAACAGACCGTCAAAAAAGCTATCAGAAACTGTCTTATTCCACCTCTTATGGAACGGACGAAATCCCAACTTCCATACTGAGGCATACGATATAGGCTTCAATACTGCTGTCTAGTCTATTCTTCATAGTCAATTTGAATGGTATCCATCCAGAAATTTGGAAATACTCTTGAATATCAATAATCTCTTAAAACGGGAACCAATTTAATACACAAAGCTATCGTGATGTTCCCCGAAAAAATGTCATAGCAAATATTCTACAAAAAATCCTTTCTATACAAATCCTAAGCCAGCTGACTAACGATATCCTCATGCCTTCATTTAACACGCCTTCTAACCTAAAAAGTTAGGTGAGTCCTGCCATCTTACGCTCCTTGAATTCGTCTCCTGTAATAGAGATGATGATTTAAAAAAGCCTTCGACAAAAGTTCCCTTAAAAGGCTAGTTTTCACGATAATAAGTCATGTGATTAGTTATTTTCTTCTCGACTGTCTTAAATCTTACCTTCAAAACCAATATCAGGCAGTAAAATTTCTAAAGGGGTCTCAGAACAATCCCATATAAGCAGTGGAATACTTCAGGAGGCTACCCTAGGTCCCCTTCTATTTCTTATATGCATTCACAAATTATCCTCGTTATCAATCTCAGCTAAAACATTTTTATATAAATAGGATTATTGATAGGGCACTTCTTGGGTGCCGTCAAATCCTAAAAACACAAGAAAAAACTTAAACAATTTCTTATTTTAAGTAACCACTTTTCCTTTGTTTTGTTTGTAGGCTTAAATAGCATAGTTCGAAATGAGGAGTTTTTTTAAGTATAAAAACATGCCTTCAAAGGTGTATGATTAGCAAAAATTGGAAATAAAACAGCTAAACAGTGGGGAGATGAATGCATATGTGTAAGCATTTTTAGAGTCAAGAATAGTCTGCTATGGACGTTCGAGAGTATTTATTCGACAGAGGTAGAAACGTCTGTGGTCGACTCAAACGGATAACCACTTCCAACCAGATGCAAGCGCAGTCGATTCCGGTGTGGGGGCTGCCGACTAATTATACTTAGTTGAATTGATCGCTTAAAAATTGTAAATGGATAAGGAGCAAAGAAGAGTTCCGTGGAATTACACTTTCAATGCTGCCCTACAGTCCCATAGAGTATGCGATAAAATACTGTTTATTATGTTCGATCTAGCTTTATGAAACAACTGGTAATAGACGTTTCATAAAGCTAGTTCGAATCCCAGGCGTCAGGCGTTTTGCACACCCGAATTATGTAGAGCATGGACAATGCTAAATAGCAAAATATATACTACTAACAGGCAGAGATAAAAACGTTTTACAAATACGTCTTTAGGAAAATTCTTTAACAATCATTAAATTATGTGTAAAATAAAGACTTGATCGGAAAAAATTAAAAAATGTAAAATTATCATTAAAATTTATTAAGTTTTAACAGAAGCTAAAAGCTGCCTATATATAATGGATATATAAATCATTAAAGTGAGAGTCCTTGCGTATAGCCAGATAATAGGCATTTATGAGTCTTGTTGGTCACCAATCACCAGAATGTGCTCAAAAAACTAGGTAATTATTCTTCTTAGTAAATTCATCTTCTCATAGGAGTTTCAGAAATGGACGTGAAATGACTACTATTAGGAGATTCTCTCCTGATTATCCAGTTTTTGTGAAATGGCTATCACCGTTACCAGAAGCTTGATTGGTGCTACTAACGACGTCTAGTTGCAGATAGACGACAGCTCATCAGGAGAACTCAGAAAATTACGTGACCAGCATTGAATTAGCTATCACCGACAAGCGTGGGGAAGGAGTCATAGCGACATACAACGCACGTATATGTGTGAATGCTGCTTCCCGAAGTTGGCGTTATCAGAGCCCTTTCGGGCCGACCTGACTTGAGAAATGTCCTATCATATTCAAAAATACATGTGTGGTATTATTTGACAGAAAGCGTTTGATTTTTATTTTAAATTCTAGTAGGGTTCGACTATTTCTAATAAAAAATGCTTTCGAATTTCAGCTCCTTTGAGTTTACGAAGTTTTAGTCCCTACCTTAGTGTAGAAGACAGGTTGGTTTGGAAAACCTCTTGAAGAGGATTGTCCAGTCTCTAAATTAGGGAGTTTTTATTTGGACCGAACGATTCTGCGGCTATCCAAATATTCATTCACTGAGGATTATTCGACGTCCTGGACGTTATCCCTACAAGAAATACAAACTTCAACGTTCACCCGCTTCCAAAATTCACGTAAGTGGTGTGTGGCTTTAATCTGCTTTCAAGCAGATAAGGAGAAGTCACAACAAAGGTCGAGTCGTTGCAGGTTTATTAGAATTTTCATTGTTGAATAATTTTGCACCCTAGCCCATTTATTCAAGAATATTCACAAATTAAATGCATTCGCATACAATCCTACGAGGTATGGAAAACACAGACGCTCAGAATATATCTGCGCGGAGAAAAAAAAATTGGTGCCGTGGGCGGGAGTCAAACCCTCGTCACATAAACATGTGGCAAGGTACCTAACCCCTGTGCCACATTCTTAGGGGAAACTGGCAAACAAAATTGTAAACAAACAGAAAAAGATGGCAAAGACAGATATTCTGTTATTACTTCTCCTCCTACCAAGCGGGCAAAAACCTGATAACACTAAAGAATGTCACCTACGAGGACAAAAGGTGGATGGGGCGTTTAAATCTCTTACAGACATTTCTATTGATGGAGAAAGAGATAAGTAACTTGAAACAAGAAATGGACAATCTTAAAGAGGAGGTTCACTGCCGACCCGACAAAAAGTACACGTAACAACGAAAATTCCAACGAAAGAAATAACATAAGTAAATATAGATTCCTCAAGAATACCTAATGAAGAACGAAAAGATATTGCTTCTACCGAGCTCAGTACATCAGAAGACATTTCTTTCGAAAGGGAGATCAAACCACCTCATGCACCTTACTACTGTCATCCAGAAGCAGTAATTTTCTGGATACGCAAACCAATGTGCCGTCGTTGCTGGATGATTCAAAAAGGACGAAGTTCAATGTAAGTTCAGTTCAGTGTTTTTGAGGAAAATAGGCTTACGCCTTTGAAATCCCTATTTGTTACATAACAGTAGCAAGAATAAGAAGCAAATTAAAGACTTAACAGTCAAGTGAATGCAGGCAGGTTAACGTGGTACACTGATATTGTTAAGGTTAAGTAGTCTCATAGTCTTCGTGGTGCTGTAACATATGAATGTCAAGCCGATGTTTGAATGTATACACAGACTGGGACATAACAATCGCCTCTGGTAGGTTATTCCACGGTTCCACGACACGGTTGGTGAAAAAATACTTCCTTACATCCAATCTTACTTGGGCCACACTTAGTTTGAATGGATGACCTCGGAGATTTTTCGCAGTGGCAAGTTGGAAAAAGTCAGCACACAGGAGGGCGCAATTCATGCCACGCACGATGCGGAAGGTTTGTATCAAGTCTCCGCGCAACTGCCTATAACTTTAGGTTATTTAGACGAATCTCATATAGCAGTTCACCTTGACCTTTTACTTATTTTGTTGCTCGCCGCTGCACCCTTTCGAGCATGTTGTAGTCCTGTTGGGTCCACAGTCGCCAATCTTGGATCGCATATTCAAGATGTGGCCTTACAAACGTACCAAAGACTTTAGAAAAGCAGTCTTCATCGAAAACTTTAAATGCCCGCTTGATAGCGTACAGTATTGATATGGCGGATTTAGCTGCCTTGGAACATTGCGTAGAAGGCTTCAGGTTGTCTTTCATCCAAACTCCAAGATCCTTCTGTGTGTGTGCTTCTCGGAGTGGCAAACCGTTCAAATAGTAGGGTCGCATATCAGTGACCTGATTTCGATTTCCCAGACGTAGCACGGTGCATTTGTTTGAGTTGAAGGACACGAGCCATTTGCGGGACCACTCGCCCAATCGACGAAGATTTTCTTGGAAATCGTCCGCGTCAGCAGCATTGTGGATAACTTTCCAGATTTTTATATCGTCCGCAAACATAGCGAAGTTACAGTCCAATTCCTGCACACAATCATTAATGAACAAGAGAAATAGGATTGGTTTTAGCACTGAACCTTGTGGGACTCCACTCTCGATGACTGTGCGCTTTGATCGCGATCCGCCTACACAGACCACTTGGGAATCACCAACGAGAAAATTCTTGATCCACGTAAGAAGTTTGCCGCCAATACCGAACATTCTCAACTTGTAAAGGAGACGCTCGTGTGGAACACTTTCGAAGGCCATCTGGAAATCAACGTATGCCACATGCACAGTGTTGTTTGCATCGAGTGCTTTTGTTCAGCTTTGCATCGTATAAAGTAAGTTCGTAACACACGATCTTCTCCTACGAAAGCCTATTGTGCAGTCGATAAGAGCTATCGGGTTTCTAAATAAATTATCAATCCCATTTTGACAACCTTCTCCATAACCTTGCAACAGATTGAGGTCAGGCTGAAAGACCTGTAATTTGAAGCAAATGCACGACTACCACTTTTGTGAAGCGGTGCGATGTGGGCTGTTTTCCAGTCAGTAGGAAGAATTCCCGTATCGAACGATTTCTGGCACAGCAACAATAGCGGTTTCGCCAGCTCTCGAGCAAGTTCGAGGAGTAGCTTTGCTGGAATCTCGTCGGGGCCAGGGAATTCGCAAGACTTCAGACTTTTAAGTTCTTCAAAGACCGCCGCTTCTTGAAAGAGCATATCCTGAATAAGTGGCACTCCCGTAGTCTCGTAACTTGATGGAATAAAAACAGCTTCTCGAGTGAAAACTGACTGAAAGAACTGGGAAAAGTGTTCAGCTTTGTTTTTATTTTCTGATATCTCGAAACCGTCATCGTTTCTCATAACAGGAATCGGGTTCCTGTTACGTGTGCTTTTTCTTACATATCTGTAGAGTAATTTGGGATTATGAACTGCTCTCTGGAGCAAATCCCTCTCGTTATCCCGTCGGCTTTGGATGATCAAGCTTTTAACCTTGTTCCTTTGAGTTTTGTATGTTTGTAAGGCAAAATTTTCATTGGATCGGCAAAATTTCTTCCGAAGCCTTCCTTTCCTGTTAATCTCTCTTTTTAGATCCCCTGTTTAACCACTGTGGTCCGTTAGATATCCTTAGTTGTGATGGCGGACAATGGCATTTTATTAGATTCAACAAACACTCCTTACATAAATTCCAGTCCTCAGTGACATTCCCGGAGAAGAGAAGATCCCAGTCTATTCGTGATGCCTCAGCTCTCATCTTGCAAAGTCTCCTCGCCATAGATTGGGCCTGGTTTCATTTATTGCATATGGCACAGAATATAAATCATACTCCCATAAAAGTACTGCATGATCACTTCGACCAAGTGGAGGTAGGCAGTGTACCTCGTCTATACTGTCAGGATCTTTAGTGAAGACGAGATCTTAACAACTAGCCTGTTGTCCTCCACCTGCTCTCATTGGAACAAATACATGTTGGATGAAAAGAGCTTCAATATGCTTTCACAAAAAATGGGTTCAAACTCCGAAAAAAGCTCGTTGATACCGATAACTGCTCAAGCGGAATCCTCTGTTGGTGATACAGGAGCAAGTGAAGGAAAAATTGGACAAGTTCCCAAAAGGGGTTCGCCATTAACTTTAGGAATCCGTGCTTGTACTGACGCAAATTACATCGTCAACCAGAGAATAATTACTTCTGATACTGATGTTCTGTGAACAAATCAGAACTCAAACTCACCAAAAACACATTTCGACTGAAAACGCAATCTCTTAATTAATGGGGCTCTCGAGTCCACTTTTCTGATTGCAAAGAAAAGAGTAGTACAGGACCTCAGTCTTTTCCAAGGATACTCATTTTTGATTTTTCTAGATGTCGAATGCGTTTCCGTGCACAAATCATTCCGTTTAGGGAAAGTAGATTTTTCACATGAACTGTCATCACCGAAGCCTCTTAAAATCATTGTTGAATATAATTTTCAGGCTTCACGCCTCCTAGAACGGAGAATGGCTCTCCGTAGCTCACACAGGGATGTGTTTTTTATTTGTATTACGAACCCACGGAAAGGCACAAAAAAAGTATGCTGAGAACAGAACTGAAGAGGAGAATTTAACAGGGAAAAAGGGCTCCAAATAAAGAAGGGAAATAAAAGTGGTGAAGAGGTCGTTTTGTGGCAGGCTCCGTACATCATCATCAAAGCGGGTCATTACCGAGACGGAGGACACTGCATTCGAAGTACCCAACTGTACAGAGCTCGTATAACAAAAGGAAGGTGCTCCAGAACGCAGTGGATGGCAACTTATCAGAACTCAGCGTGGGCGGTTTGGACATCAGTTTGTCTCGGAAAGCAATGACAGACTCGAGCATTCAATCGCACGAACTGAGCAGACGTCTATATGGAGGAGTTACCCAGTCTAAATTGAGATGTTTTTTTACCAATGCGCAGAGTCTCCTTTCGAGAAAAGACGCACTAAAGGCACTAGTCTCAGACGGAACCCACGATGTTGTTGCCATTACGTTAACGTGGTTCAAAGCCGAAATTGCAGATAGCGGGTTTCGAAAGATGGATACCAGCTCTTTCGAAGGGCCCGAGAAAATAGACACGGAGGTGGAGTGCCTGCATACGTTAGGACAGCAATCTTGGTAGTCGAACGACCTTACGCAATCTTCCTTGAATATGAGTTTCTCTGAAAAAAGATTTAAAAACTTCAATTCTTTATGATCTATAGACCACCAAACATTTCAAGTGCAACTGATGAGTCAATCCTTCATTTGGTGATTTTTGCTGGATATTTCAATGCACCTACAGATGACTGGGTAAATCTGAACGTTAACGGTGTGCCAACTTTCTTCGGTAGCAAGCTAATGGATCTCAGTCTCGAACAATCTCTGGTACAGAAGAATAACATAGAAAATAGATTTAGAGCGGAACAGAGAGCCAATGGCCTGGAACTAATATTAACGAAGGACTTATCTAACATTGATAAAGTGTATTTCATTGGAGTCCACGGTAAAAGTGACCATAGTACGCTGCTGTGAGATTACTCCCTTTATTCTCAGTGCCAGAAGAGTATGCTTTGCAAGCGAAATATATGGAAGACCGATTTTAACGCGATGAAGAAAGAACGATGTCCGTGAAATGGGATTGTTTGCTCAAAGAGAATCCGGAGGATGACGGGCAATCCCTTAAGACGATTTCACTTGATCTGATTGAACGCTCTTGTCTAATGAACGTGTAAAATAAGACGAGTCGCCCTGCCTAGTTAACAAGAGAACTAAACAGGCAGTTACAGAACAAAAATAAAAATGGAAGGTATTCAGGAAAACAAGATCAACAGAACATCTCGAGCAATTTCGTCAACAACGAAATGCTCTCAAAAAATGATCTGTCAAGCAAGGAAGAACTATGAATCAAGAATTATCCAGAAGGTGGAACATAAGTCTTAAATTTTATTACATTATATCAATAGTCCATTAAAAAATAAGGACCCAGTCGCAGTACTTATGGATGGGAATGGTGTCGAAGTCATTAACAAATTGCTAGAACGCTGGGCGCTTGGGTCGGTTTTTTGCCTCGGTTTTAACTAGAGAACATGAACTTTAGCTTCATCACGGCATCAGTGTTGTTGTTTTCCAGTGCTTTAATATATACTCTTCTCGGAACCTCTCGTGGAACGAGAACTGCAAAATCTGAAAGAAACAAACTCATCTGGTCTGGACGATTTCCCGGCAGTTCATGAAATAACTGGCCGGCGAACTCTCTAAATCACTAGCGCATATATTAAATTCGTCATTTATATCAGGGAAATTGCCATCCGAATGGAAGGCAGCAAATATATACATCATATACAAGAGTGGGGCTCGATCAAATGTCAACAATTATCGGCCTGTCAGCTAACCTCCATTTGTTGCAAACTAATGGAATCAATAATTGAGAAGGTGACAATGAAGTTCCTTGAGGAAAGCCGATTACTCTCAGAGCTCCTGCATGGCTTCAGACAGAATCGTTCCTGTCTTTCCAGGTTTTTGCTCTCAACAGAGCAGTGTACTTATGCATTGGACGAAGATGGTATGGTTGACGTCATCTACATTGATCTCATGAAAACGTTTTGCAATGTCCCACACAAACGTCTTATCTATAAATTAGCTGAAATTGGTATACGAGGAATGCTGCTGACGTGGATCGCACATTTCCTTACAGGAAGATTGCAAATTGTGCGTGTCGATACCTCGAAGTCAACACCTACTCTGGTTCTACGTGATGTCCCTCAACGCTCCGTCTTAGGGCCGGTACTCCTCTTAGTGTACATCAGTGACTGTGTCGATGACCTGGGTTGCAGCGCTGTCGTGTTTGCAGACGATGTTAAACTGTGGAGGGTCATCAGATCTGATTTCATTAGGCACGCACTTCAAAAGGAACTCAACCGTCATGGCAAATGGCCTGCTCATTGGTTCTAAAATGTTAACGATGGGAAGTGTGGTCCTAAGATTCCGTACCAGAAGGACCAGTGAGGAGGATGATTCCTACCAATACATTCTCAATGGACAGCCCCTTTCAATTGTCGAGGAACAGAAGAACCTTGGTATACTAATGAACTTCTCACTCAAATCATCTTCATAGTGTTTAAAGGCAGCTAAACGCGCGATACGGGTCTTATTTGTGCTGAACTTGATTTTGTTCCACTCAATTACAGGCAAATACGTGGTGACCTCACCCAAACCTACCGGATTGTCAGAGGCCGCAAGTGTGCCCTAGCATTTTCTGACTTCTTCGAATTGAGTGGGACAGAAGATCTGCTGGGTCATCCTTTTAAACTGCGGAGGAAGTTGGTCCACATAGACGTCCGTCGGAACGCATTTTGCAGAGGGTCGTTGGAGCAAAGAATGGACTCCATGGAAAGGTGGTACTTTCAGAAACTGCTGACACATTTAAATGCAAACTAGATACTCATTTGCTGAGAAACCTTTGTACATATCATGAGGACTGTGTAAGTAGAAGCAGCTTACGCCTGGCCCACACATATCGAAGAATCTGCATTTTCCTTTGTCAGATTTATTGCTGTAAACGTTTATACTATTGACATTTTTGCATGTGAAAAGGGTGCTTAAGGGCAAAAGCCTTCTTCCCTAAAACAGTGACTTAAGTTACTCATATTGCAGGACATTCCAAATTGTTGCGTATCTCATGGAAAAGAAGTTGGTTTGCTAGGGCTTTTTGAATTTAGGAATTTTTATAGCATTTTCATTATTTCTAGTGTCTTGGGGGCCATTTTGATCCACAAGTATATTCCTTCTGAGAAAAATTTTATCGTGTGTGATTTTTAATAGGAAAGTGCGAACGTTCCTAAGCCTTCTGATCCAGATGGTCGAGGACCATATCTATTTTAAAGTTCCGTGTACGAGCCGTGGATGCCGTCACATTTGGATAAGGATCTGACAAAGCATCTTTGAATGGCTTCTTGTTTCTTTCGGTCATCCGAGGGCGATATCAAAGAAAATTGAGCACACATCCTGTAGTGGTTAAACGTACAGGTTACAAACACGTGTCTTTAGGGTAGGTGAGGAGAAATTTTACAAATGAATCCGCATAGCCGAGTGGCTTTTGGTAATATTTGTTTAAAGTGGGGAATAAATCAAGAGTATTTGTACAGCTAAGACCTTAGTCTTTTATTGAGGGTGTCTCAGTTATTTCCCGATCGTTGAAAATTATGGGAGGAAGTTTTTGTGGACGAAAAATCAGGAGATGACATTTACTTGGCGAGAATGGCATTTGCCATTGAAAACTACATTCGCTTAGTTTTTTAGAGCATTTTCAATCGATTTATGCATACTGGCTACTGTATGCTTTTTATATGCATATGCAAGTTTTACGTCGTCCGTATATAACAATTTTTTAGCTGAAATTGATAAAGAGGATAAGTCGTGAATGTATATAAAAAAATGTATGGGACCTAGGATAGTCCCCTGAAGTACTCCACTACTAATATTAGATGGTTCTGAGACCATGTCTCGAATTTTACCACCAGATGTCGGTTTTGAAGGTAAGATTTGAGAAAGTGGAGAAGGGAAGACCTAATCCAGTGACTCATTATCTTGACGAATAGCTTGTGGGGGAGGATTTTTCGTACGCTTTTTTAGGTCAAAGTAGATGGTTGACACTGTGGTTCCATCATCTCTTTTAATTGAAACGAATTTGAGGAAGGTGAGATGGCAGGATTGACAGGAATTTTAAGGCTATAAAGTGTGTAGAGAGGAAAGTATAAAGTAAGCGTTCGTCAAATGGTTTAGTATTTGGTCGGAAATTATGTTTTTAGGATATTTGCTAGAACCCTTGTTCGGTGAACCCCGCGATAGCTTTGCGTATCAGATCGGTTCCCGTTTTTAAAGATTTGTGTAATGCTTGACTATTTCTAAATTTCTGGATAGATACCAATCAAATGGAGTAAGGAGAATAGACAAGACAGCAGTATTGGAGCATATATAATATGCTTCAGTATGCAAGGTTGGATTATATTCTTTCCACAAGAGATGCAATAAGAAAGTTGTCGGATAGCTTTTTTAATCGTTTCTTTGCTAAAAAGATCTCATTTAGGGTAAATGTTGTCAGGTCTGTGGTTTGGGCTATCAGCTCTTCTTCAACTGAGTATGTCGCTAACAAATACTTATTGAAGTAATTTCCTATTTGGTTGTCATCCGTTTTTACTTATCCAGAGTCATCAATTATGAGTTATGGACCTAATTTTCGATAATTATTCATTTTTCCGAAAACTTTGAGCTGTTTTTTGAAGGAATCTATTGCCCGGCGTTCCGCTGTTATGATTTTTGTTGTTTCCATATTTTTAAATTTTATCATGAATTCCCCTAAAACGTCTGAGTGTGGAAAAGTATGAACCTGTTATTTTTTTGTTCTTAAGCCTCTTTAAAAATGAAGTAATAATTAATGGTTTCTCATACGGGGATATCTTACCTTTTAAGGTTCTCGAATAACTGAAAGGGTTTGAGTATAAAAGGTTGACAGCTTCCATAGGGGACGTTAATAGAAAGTATAAACTCCATTTCAATGACCTTATATAGTTGTTAATATTGTCTTTGTTGATATGTTTCGATTTATGTAAGTTTTACTAGAATCAGTTGTTGGTTTAATGATCAAAAGAGAGCATTTCTATTATTGCCTTAAGATCCCTTTCAAAGGTTATGCTGTCGTAATGTGTTCATAAGGGCCAGATGCCATTTGTGAGAAGAAGGTCTAGTACGTTGTTTCCTCGTGTCAGTTTATTGATTATGTGTGCCCAGTTATGAAAGACATTTGATCATAGCAGTTCATTGTGTCTGGTGGGGGCTGATAATTCAACCCACTTTATTTCTGGACAGTTTAGATCACCCTCAATTATATTATACTCAGATTGAATATTTGATATGGTAGCCATTAAATTTGTTAGGCCATTATCATCCGCCACCTCGTTTATGAATGCTGACAAATAGCGAAGTTTTTCATGTTAATTAATAAACCCATGTTTTCTTTATACACACTACAAAGGGATTATAGTTTTAAACGAATGTCCTAAGTTGTAGTATTGTATGTACTATCGATCTAGAATTAATAAGGGCGATATTTTGGATGTCGGATATTGAAGCGGCCAGCTGTTCTGAAAAAAACGATTTCCAGTAGTGTTTTGATTTTGCGATGGGCTAATGAAAGGGTATCGTGTAAATGTTGGAAGGTATGTTAATGTGTATGGTGGCGTATCGTTGAATGGGTAAGAGTGTATGTGTTGAGTTTGTAGCTGTAATTTGCGTTAATTGTTTAAATTTTAAGGGTTGTGCTTATGTATTAGAGTGCGTGGGGTGAGTGTAGAAGTTATGCCCCATTTGGGAGGGGGATGTGGGAGAATTAATTGGGTGGTAATTTTTGCTACCTGGGATTACTGTTGGGAAGGTTTTTCAGCCTAGGTAACTGGTTTTGTTGCCATTATGTGCTATGATGTTTAAAAGTTAAGCATGCGTCGGTTTACTCGTATGCTATGCGGTTGCAGTTGAGGGGTTGAGGTGTTACTATAAAACCTTATTCGTGTCTTATAAGATTTTCCAGAGTTTAGAGAACTCATATTTCGAAGGCTGACATATTTTTGGCTTTTGGTTATAATTGCGTGCTTAATAAAAATTTTTGTGTAGGAACACCAACAAGGAGACTATTCGGGTTGCTTTTTGAGCTTAAAGTGATTAAAATGGATGTCATAGAGTTTGTATGAGTTGATCGGTCGACAATTTCTGATACTGTTTGTTCATTTTGAAGCATCGTAGTAGCACTTGAATCACTATCTAATATTGCAACGTGACTGAATTGGTGTCATCAATCTGTTCCAGCGCGGTCGTAACGTTTTGAAGTGCTCGGCTCGTTTGATTTTTTCCTCCTCTCCTAACTACTAAAGCATTTATTATTTTGTTTTATGAGTTTCAGAATACGAATTAGATATAATTGATTAGGTTTGGCCAAGGAGGCACTTTATTTATTATTTTGATCATACTGGGTTAAATGCTTTGCATTATAGTTGGCAGCGTTTGAAGTGCTTGCTTAAGGTTCCACTGAGGAGATGTTATGATAAATATATTGTTTGAGCTGTGTGGCTTTGGTCTGAAGATCACATCTTTGCCTAGGTGTGAGGTCTGGACCTATGAATACTTTTTAGGTTGAGCAAAGTCTGGCTTACTTCAGGGTTTTGTAGAATAGGATTGGTTTTGGTCTGTAAAAAGGTCACTAAGTCTGGCTTATTTTTCCTTCTTAGGTTAAACCTTTTGGTGGAAGCTATGCAGAGTTGAAGCTCCGGAGAGGGTGTCAGTTGTTTAATTTATGCTGTTGTGTTAACCGTGTGGAAGGATATTGCGTATCATGACGTTAAACCTGATTGTGAACCTATCAGTTATCTCTGATGAGACTACATTTATAAGCAGTTATATATGTGGTACGTGTTATAAGTTGGTTGCAAAAGCTTTCGGGCATTATAAAGAATTGAGCATCGTTAATAAATAGTCATATTTGTCGTAAAGGTTTGCAGGCGTAGGATAGCTGAGAGATGTAGTTTATCCATGGTTACTTTTGCGTCAGTGATATAGCTGATATATGAATATGTGAAGATTTAGACGGTTTAATGCAACAACATGGAAGGTAGGGTACAGAAGGACACTTCTTTTAAAGTGAGATGATATTTGAACGGGTAATAACTCAATATCTTCAAATAATTAATAATTTCAACTTATTTTGAGTTGAGGATTTTGTGTCATTGTGCACAGTCGGGCTATCGCTTGGTGCGTGCCGACGAAAAAAACTTGCATGTGCATATAACAAACATACAGCAGTCCTTATGCATCGAACGATTTAAAAAGAGCTTGAAACACCAAGTGAATGGAGTATATACTTGCAGATGACATTCTCGCAAACGAAAATGTCATCTCATGATAATTAGTCCCCAAAAACGTCCTTCCATAATCTTCAATGATCATGAAATAACAGAGCCTCCGTAATTAAAGGACTTAAGTATTAGCTAAACAAATACTCTTGAGTTATCCCTCAAGTTAAAAAAATATGACCAAAAGCCAATCGATTATGCAGATTCATATGTTAAAATTTATCCTCGCCTGTACTAAAGGTACGACTATACATAATTACACGTTTTACTTGTCATGGATTACTGCTCAATTTTCTTTCGCATATTGTCCACATATAGTCGAATGAAACCAGAAGGCATTCAAATATGCTTTACCAAATCGTTGTCTTAAAAGTAAAATAATACTCTACACCTATTTTTTGAATAATAAAGAACATTTTTCAAGTCAGTTGATTGACATCGAATTCGGGTCAAACGGGCTCTAATAATGCTAATTTACGGAATCGAGAGTCATGCATGCGTATTTTGAGCTTGAAAAAATCAAATGTGCTCTGTATAGCTGGTTTTTTTATGTTTATATTAATAAAACAAATAAGGCAGTTTTGTACTTAAAAAACTGCCCATTTTGAAAACTACACTATACATTTTAAACCAAAACAAAGCTCAAGTTGTCACAGAAAAGAGGAGAATGGTTTTGGGTTTTTTCTGGTTTCCATGAAGACTGATGGCATCCAAGAAGTGCTCTTTATAAAAACCCATTGATTCTAACTAACAAATATAACTATTGCCATTTCTAACTTGCTTCCGTCAATACCTATCGTTTGGAATCCCTTCCTCAGTTCTCCACGTCTACCCACTGACACATGTTATAACACTCATATCTAAATTACTACCATCGGTACCTACGATTTCCAGTCCCTTAAACAATTCACCCTGACTACTCCCCGACACATTTTTTTCTACTGCCATAACTATTTTACTTATATCAATACCTTCCGTTAACATTGTGTTCCTAAGTTCCCTATGCCTACTTACCGACACAAGTCATTAATGCCATATCTAACTTCCTAACCAGTTAACCTCTCGTTAGCAGTCCCTTCAAAATTTATTATGTATACTTGGCGCAAATGTCCTTACAGCCAAATACAACTTTCTACCTACTGCACCTGCCGTTACATGTCCATTCCTCATTTTCACATGTCTATTTACCGGCACTGATCATTACAGCCATATCCACTTTACCACCGTTAATAACTAGGGTTAGCATTCCTTTCCTTAGTTCACCTTGTCTACTAAACGACACATGACTTACCAGCTTCATGTATTTTACAACCATCACTACCTACCGTTAGCACTTTATTCTTCAGTTGGCCATGGCTATACACCAGCACTTTTCATCACTGCCATATCTAACTTTCTAAAGTCAATAACTACCGTTCGTAGTCGCCTCCTCAATTCATCATCTCAAAACAGTGAAACAAGTATCTACAGCCATATCAAACTTACTACCACGAATACCAATCGTAACCGGTCCCCTACTCAGTTCACCATATCTACGCACCTTATATGTCATTAATCTAATGTGTAACATACTTCCATCAATACCTACAGTTAGCTATCCGCTACTAAGTTAACCATATCTACTCATTGGCACTTTTCATCACTCCCATATCTTACTTACTACCGCCAATAACATCCGTTTGTAATCCCTTCTTCAATTCACCATTTTTACTCACCGTGAGATGGATTTACTGTGGTTTCTATTTTACTTCTGTCAATACCCTATATTGGCACTCCGTTCCTCAGTTCACAATGGCTTATCACCGACCAACGCCATAACTGCCATATCTTACTTACTAGCGACAAAATCTGCTGTATGCACTCCGTTCCTCAGTTCACCATGTCCAATCAAGGACACATGTCATTAATGTTTTACCTCACTTACTAAGTTCAATACTTTCCTATCTGATTCCACTCGTCAGTTCCCCAGGTCTACTCACTGACCCATTTCATTACTGACCAATCTTACTTACGTCCAGTTAAACTTTAAGAGTCCTTTCCTCAGCTCATCACGTCTTCTTACCGAGACAAAAACACGTCAATGCTGCAATTTCTGCCTTCATTAACTATCATTAGCAGTCCATTACTCAGTGCTACATATATACGCACCACATACGTCATAACTGCCATATCTTACTAACTACCGTCAATACATACCATTATAACTCATTTTGTCAATTTACCCCGATTACTCCACGACACGTGTCTTTACTGAAATATCAAACTTACAACTCTCAGTACCTACGATTTTCAGTCCCTTCCTCAGCTCTCCGCGAGTTCTTATGGACACATGTCATTACTGCCATATATAACTTTCTATCATCAATACCTTCCGTTAGTAGTCCCTACTCAGTTCAACATGTCTACTCATCGACATATGTCGTCACTGTCATATCTTACTAACGACCGTCAATACCTACTCTTAGCAGTCTCTTCCTGAGCTCTCCATATCTTCGTACGGTCACATGCCATTACTGTAATATCTAACTTTATACCATAAATACCTTCCGTTGTCATTTCCCTTCCTCATTTCACCATATCTTCTCACGACAAATTTAATTTTTGACCAGCCTTACTATCTTCCGCATATACCTACCGTTACGACTCCTTTCATCAGCTCACCATATCTACTTACCGATAGTTGTCCTTTCCGCCATATCTTCCTTCATTTACTGCCGTTAGTGTTCCTTTCTCAGTTTCACGATATTTATATACAGACACACGTCAATACTACAATTTCTGCATTCAATAACAACCGTTGCCAGCCCCTTTCTTAGTGCTTCATACACGACAGTTCGACCGTCGTAGTCTGACGATGTCCACCGTATGCTCCACACCAGGTGGTGCAGGGACGGTGACTTGCACGTGAATTAGTTTTAAGTAATAGTTGCCTTGCGCTGCAGCTACAGCACTCTCTCCTCCTCCCCCACCTGAGCCCGGTGTCAAGACAGAGTCAAGAAGACCGGAGATGGGAGAGGCGCAGGTGGCTGGCGAGGCCGGAGCCACCCTTGGGCGTGCCACCACACCTGGCTCGGATCCCACGGTGTGGGAGTGCCATAAAAGGCCACATTTAGAAGGATCCATTGCAACCTGACTCTCAGTCCGCCAGTCAGCCACTCCACACAAAACACACATTGGGCTGACCACGTGGTCCGACTTATCCCGTCAGTTGGCAACCTTCCAAGCCACGGCTTTTAGCGCACCGTGATAGTTTTAAGAGCGTCAGATTGTTTATAGGGAGGATTTTAAGCTGAGCTGTCGACCTCACTCTCTCCCCCATCCCCACAATCAGACCACTGTCCGAGCCGGTCAGTTGTCTGATGCGGAAGCGGGCGAAGCTGCTGGTGACCTCGTCTACGTGTACTACGTACACGACCTGGCCACCCAAATACAAGCACCAGGATTTCACACAACAGGGGGTTAAACGGCTTACATCTCACATGTGTGAGATAGCCAGAGGTCACGTGAATAAGGAGCCATCGCAGCCTGACACACAGACCACCAGTCAGCCACTCCACACAACACACATTGGACTAACTGCGAGGTCTGAGTTTAATTGTCAGTTGGCAACCTTCCAACCGCGGCACTCAACGTTACCACACTCTCTTCTCCTCCCCACCTGAGCCCGGTCTCATGATATAGTCAAGAAGACGGGAGATGGGAGAGGGCGCAGGTGGCTGGTGCGGCCGAAGCCGCCACTGGGCATACCACCACACCTGGCTCGGATCCCACAAAGTAAGAGTGCCATAAAGACCACAGTAAGAAGGAGCCATTGCAGCCTGACTCTCAGTCCGCCAGTCAGCCACTCCACACAAAACACACATTGGGCTGACCACGCGGTCCGAGTTATCCTGTCAGTTGGAAACCTTCCAAGCCATGGCTTTTAGCGCACCGTGATAGTTTTAAGCGCGTCAGATTGTTTATAGTAAGGAACATGCGCTGAGCTATCGACCTCACTCTCTCCCCCACCACCACCATCAGACACTGTCCGAGCCGGTCAGTTGCCTGATGTGGGAGTAGGTGCATTGGCTGACGGATTAGCGTACCCGTCTTCGCGCGCCACAGCTGGACCTGGCCCCCATAACGCACACACCAGGATTCACAAACTCAGGGGATATGGAGCAGCCATCGCCGTCTGACTCCCAGTCCACTGGTCAGCCAATCGACACACACAGCACATACACTGAGTCGACGGCGTGGTCTGGTGGAAGCGTCAGATTGGCAGACTACCCAGCCACGGTTTCTAGGAAACCGTGATATACTCTGGTAAATGGTGATTGTGAGGGTGTTGTCGATGTATTGGTGTAGGTAGTGTGCGTTGATGTAGCTTAGCCTCCGGTGGTTTACCGGAGGTTGTCGTGGAGGCGCATGTGTCCTAATAGGCCCATGCGGTGTGTATATGTACAGGAACAGTGAGGGCAGAGAAGGCGGGCGCGTCGACTGTATGTCGGAGCCCCAGGCACTGGTTCACCAGCCTCCGTGCGATGGATTCGCAGGTGACCGACCAGGCCGATGCGTGAGTTGAAGTTGCGGGCGCAGTGTGGGCACGAGAAATCGGTAGAGGCTGGGGGGATGTCATTTATGGTAGTGGGGGTGTCAGGGGTGCTAAGAATGGCAGGAGCGGAGGGTGTGCATGGTGTATCGGTGTTGTCGGCATTGTGGTGTATTCCGCTGTCATGGATGCGCATGTGACCAAATAGGCCCATGCGATGAGTGAATGCGTGAGGACAGTGAGGGCAGTGGAGGCGACGATCTTTGCTGTGTTATGGTGCTCCAGGCAATGGCTCACCGGTCTCTGTACGATGTATTCACAAGTGACCAACCAGGCCGATGCATGAGGTGAATGTCCGGTCGCATTGAGTACAGCTTAGGAGAGATTCCCTATCGCTGATGGTTGTGGTGGTGGTAGTGAAGGCGGTTGTGGTTGCGGTGGTGGGGGTAACAGGCGGTGAGTAGATGGATGTGGTCTCTATGATGGTGGGAGTAATGGAATTGATGCCAGGAGTGAGGGTGGGGAAATCAGAAGGAGGGTTGGCAGAATTTGACGTAGAAATTGGAATTTTAAGATTGTTGGTGCATTGCGTCCGAAGATGTCCAACCAGGCCGATTTGCGCGCGGAAGATGCGTTGACGGCAAGGGCATGTTGGCAGGGCCTGGGCATTGGCGGTGTTGGTCCGGGGCACTGGTGACTTTCGCGCCGCTCTTTTGGCTTTGGCGGCGGCGATCCAGTTGGCCTCATAGATTGCTGAACCAGTCTTCACTGATCTTCTCCATGCCGGTCTATCCTGCGCGAGGTCCTCCCAGGTCGCGATTTCTTCAAAGTGTCCTTGTAGCATCGTTTTTGACCTCCCTGCTGGCGAGAACCCGTAGCGACATCACCATAGAAAAGTCGTTGTGGTAGTCGCTTGTCATCCATTCTTACCTGGTGGCCGCTCCATTGTAGTGTTGTGCCGTCAGAGCTGAGCAGTGGTGTGGACCCCTTGATACACGGGCCGTAGATTGCCTTGATGGCTTTGAAAACGTTTTTCGTTTCATTGCGGTCCGCATACCCCTGGATTTGCTCAGCCTTTCGGATCGTCCAGGCATCCTGCATCTCCCGCAGCTGTTGCTGTACAAGGCGCCGGCATCTGAAGAAGGCTGCTCTGGTGGCGTCATTTCGAAGGTCCATGTAGGCTTTGTGTTTTCAATTCTTATCCACGAGTAAGCTGCTGATTTCGGCGTCATTGTCGTCAAACCAGTCCTGGTGTCGACGGAGTGCGCGTCCGAGAACATCGAGGGAGGTGGACTGGATGATATTTCGCAGTTGAAACCATCGTGTCTTCACGGTAGCGTTATCATCTGGAGTATGCAGGTCCTCCAGTTTCCCGGTTATTTGGTTGCTGAAATCAAAACAGAGAGCAAGCAAATTTAATAAAAGAGTATTTAACTTACATGGCGGCCTCTTACCTTGAAGCCTTCGTCGAGGTTGCAGTCGGAGCCTCATCTGGGAGATGACGAGGCGGTGATCTGTCCAACCATCGGCATCGCGGATCGCCTTAGTTACCAGCACGTCCTGTCGATCTCGCCTCCTGACGAGAACATAGTCCAGCAGATGTCAGCGCCGCGACCGAGGGTGCATCCACGTAGCCTTCTCCCGCGTCGGAAGGCGGAAGAAGGTGTTGGTCAGCAGGAGACGGTGTTCCGCACACGTGCGCAGAAGAAGGAAGCCGTTCTTGTTACAGCTACCGAGACCGTGGGTACCGAGCACTCCCTGCCAGGCAGCGTGGTCCGTCCCGACGCGGGCATTGCAGTCACCAAGGACAATTAACTTGTCCTCTTTCGGCATAGGTGCCAGCAAGGCGTGCAGGTCCTCGTAGAATTTGTCCTTCGCCGCATCAGAGCTCGTCATTGGGGAGCGTAGGCGCTGATGATGGTGGCGAACTGGTCTCCCCGAAGAGACAGGTGGAGGCTCATCAGGCGATCATTGATACCCTGCGACGGACAGGGCAGACGTCCCATGATGTCGTTCCGGATGGCAAAGGCAACATCAACGTCATGTCACTCTGCCTTTGGCCGGCCGCTCCAGAAGAAGGTATAGCCGGCACCCACCTCCTCCAGCTGACCCTGCTCAGAGAATCGGGTCTCGCTGAGAGCAGCAATGTCCACCTTGTAGCGCGCCATTTCCCGAGCGACTAGCGCCGTCCTCCGTTCCGGCCGGTTTCTCCTAGGATTTTCTAAAAGGGAACGAACATTCCAGGCTGCTAGTGTGAGTGAACTCACCCGAGCAGCCTGAAGAGTATTGCGAGGGGGATGGGGACGGGGGGTATTGTTGTTTGTTTGAGTTTAACGACCGCGTAGTTTGCGATCTGCGAGCCGCGGCCGACTGCAGAAGACGTGAGACCCAGCAATTTTTTAAGGCACATTTTCTAGCCCCTTCCTCCGCGAGGAGGAAAGCAGTGCTATCCCTAAATAGGGCTGCTCGGACATCCCAGACGGCTGCCGAACTCCACTATGGGTCACGGATTTGTTTTAGTGAGAGAACGACCCGAGTTAGTCTAGGCCGCCTACGGGGTTGCTGTCGCCCCCACGGTAGGACTTTTTGAGAGGGGGAGGTGGGAAGTTCGGGAGTCAGACATACTGGGTGTGGAGGCACACACAACACCGGAGACCCTCACCTGGTTTAGCCCGCCGGTCGTGACGGTTGCCGGGGTGTGGCCGCTGGGAAGAACCCAACTTCGAGGAGCCAGAGGTGAGAGTTCGGTACCAGTTAGAGGCGGCCACAGGAGCATTCACCACCTGTACGAGACAAATGCAGCGACCAAATGCAAGCTGTGTGGTGCTGCCCCTAACATGTACCCCCTACACCCCTAGTGCTACATGACAGTTCGACCGTCGTAGTCCGACGATGTCTACCGCATGCTCCATGGGAAAGCGGAGCAGGGACGGTGACTTGCGCGTGATTTAGTTTAAAGTGATAGCAGATTTGCGCTGCATCTACCGCACTCTCTCCTCCTCCCCCACCTAAGCCCGGTGTCAAGACAGAGTCAAGAAGACCAGAGGCGAGAGACGAAGCAGGTGGCTGGCGCGGCTGGGTCCCCTAAGCCCTAGCCGCCCTTAGGCGTGCCACCACACCTCCATGTTCAGCATATGTTATGGGAGCGTAACCCGAATAACGCCTGCCATGCCCTGATGTGGCCCCTGTGTTCGTCTAACGCATCTACCACGTGGCCCGTTTGGGGGGCACTAGTGCTACATGGCAGTTCGACCGTCAATTTCGACGAGGTCCACCGTATGCTCCACACCAGGTTGTGCAGGGACGGTGACTTGCGCGTGAATTAGTTTTAAGTGATAGTAGCCTTTCGCTGCAGCTATCGCACTCTCTCCTCCTCCCCCACCTGAGCCCGGTGTCAAGACAGAGTCAAGAAGACCGGAGATGGGAGAGGGCGCAGGTGGCTGGCGCGGCTGGAGCCGCCCCTGGGCGTGCCACCACACCTGGCTCGGATCCCACGGAGTGGGAGTGCCATAAAGGCTACATTAAGAAGGAGCCATTGCAACCTGACTCTCAGTCCGCCAGTCAGCCACTCCACACAAAACACACATTGGGCTGACCACGCGGTCCGAGTTATCCCGTCAGTTGGCAACCTTCCAAGCCACGGCTTTTAGCGCACCGTGATAGTTTCAAGCGCGTCAGATTGTTTATAGTGAGGAATATGCGCTGAGCTGTCGACCTCACTCTCTCCCCCAACCCCACAATCAGACCACTGTCCGAGCCGGTCAGTTGTCTGTTGCGGAAGCGGGCGCAGCTGCTGGCGACCTCATCTACGTGTTCTACGTACATGACCTGGCCCCCCAAACACAAGCACCAGGATTTCACACAACAGGGGGTTAAACGGCTTACATCTCACATGTGTGAGATAGCCAGAGTCACGTAAGAAGGAGCCATCGCAGCCTGACTCTCAGACCACCAGTCAGCCACTCCACACAACACACATTGGACTAACTGCGAGGTCTGAGTGTAATTGTCAGTTGGCAACCTTCCAACCGCGGCACTCAACGTTACCGCACTCTCTTCTCCTCCTTCACCTGAGCCCGGTCTCATGACACAGTCAAGAAGACCGGAGATGGGAGAGGGCGCAGGTGGCTGGCGCGGCCGGAGCCGCCCCTGGGCGTGCCACCACACCTGGCTCGGATCCCACGGAGTGGGTGTGCCATAAAGGCTACATTAAGAAGGAGCCATTGCAACCTGACTCTCAGTCCGCCAGTCAGCCACTCCACACAAAACACACATTGGGCTGACCACGCGGTCTGAGTTATCCCGTCAGTTGGCAACCTTCCAAGCCACGGCTTTTAGCGCCGTGATATTTTCAAGCGCGTCAGATTGTTTATAGTGAGGAATGTGCGCTGAGCTGTTGACCTCACTCTCTCCCCCACCCCCACAGTCAGACTAATGTCCGAGCCGGTCAGTTGCCTGATGTGGGAGTGGGCGCATTGGCTGACGTATCGGCGTACCCGTCTTCGCGCGCCACAGCACGACCTGGCCCCCATAACGCACACGCCAGGATTCACTAACTCAGGGGATATGGAGGAGCCATCGCCGTTTGACTCAGTCCACTGGTCAGCCACTCGACACACAACACATACACTGAGCCGACGTCGTGGTCTGGTGTAAGCGTCAGATTGGCAGCCTTCCAGCCACGGTTTCTAGGAAACCGTGATATACTCAGGTACAAGGTGATTGTGAAGGTGTGGTCGATGTATTGGTGAAGATAGTGTGTTCAGATGTAGCTTAGCCTCCGGTGGTTTACCGCAGGTTTTTGTGAATGCGCATGTGACCGAAAAGGCCTATGCGATGAGTGAATGCACGAATACAGTGAGGGCAGTGGAGGCGGCGATCTCTGCTGTGTGTAAGAGCTCCAGGCACTGGTTCACCAGTCTCTGTACGATGGATTCGCAAGTGACCGACCAGACCAATGCGTATGGTGAATGTGCGGTTGCAATGAGGACAGTTTAGAAGGGAGTCCCCATCGCTGATGGTGGTAATGGTGGTGACAGTGGTGGTTGTGGGGGTAACACGTGCTGAACATTGTGATTCGGTCTCGATGATGGTGGGACTAGTGGAATTGATGCCAGGGGTGAGGGTGGAGGAGTCCAAAGGAGGGTTGACAGAAGTAGACGTAGAATTTTGAATTGTCGGATTGTTGATGCATTGCTTCCGAAGATGTCCGACTAGGCCGATTCGCGCGCGGAAGGTGCGGTGACAGCGCGGGCATGTTGGAAGGGCCTGGGCATTGGCGATCTTGATCCGGGGCGCTGGTGACTTTCGTGCCACTCTTTGGTCTTGGCTGCGGCGATCCTGTTGGCTTCGTAGATTGCTGTCCCTGTCTTCACTGTTCTCCTCCAAGCCGATCGATTTCGGGCAAGGTCCTCCCAGGACTCCGGGTTGATCTGCAATTGCTTCAGGGAGGTCTTCAGAGTGTCTTTGTAGCGTCGTATTTGACCCCCTTGTCGACGAGAACCCATGGCGAGATCTCCATAGAAGAGTCGTTTGGGTAGCCTTTCGTCATCCATCCGCACAAGGTGACCGCTCCAGCGCAGTTGCAGTTGTTTCAACTGAGCGAAAATGCTGAGAATGCCTGTTCGTTCCAGCACTTCCGTGTCCGGTATCCTGTCTTGCCAACTCAGCTTTAGTATTCTGCGGAGACAGCTGAGGTGGAAGTGGTTGAGCTTTCGTGCCTGCTTTTGGTAGATTGTCCACGTCTCCGCTCCATACAGCAGCGTTGGCAATATGACAGCTTTGTACATCTTGAGTTTGGTTCTGAGGTGGAGACCATGTCGATTCCAGACCACATTTTGCATGCGTCCAAAGGCTTGGCTGGCTTTAGCGATCCGATGGGCGATCTCATCGTCGACTTTGGTGCTGCGTGAGAAATTGCTGCCTAGATACGTGAAGGTATCTACAGATTTAAGTTGGGCGCCATTGACATTGATGTGAGCTGCGGTGCATAGAGTGTTTGGCGACGGTTGATGCATTACAACCGTTTTCTCAGTGTTGATGCGAAGTCCGAAGTTGTCACAGGTGGCAGCGAAGAGGTCCATGCTCCTTTGCATTTCCTCTTCTGTCGTTGTATTGAGTGCGCGGTCATCAGCAAATAGAAGTTCATGGATAGTCGCTGTGGAGACACGCGAGCGGAAGTGCATTCGTCATTGGTTGAGGAGTCGGCCGTCCATCCGGTAGGCGATGCGGATCCCGGGGTGTTCGTCACGGTAGGCATCCATTAACATGGCAGAGAACATGAGGCTGAACAGGGTGGGAGCCAATACGCAGCCCTGTTTCACTCCGTTGGTCACTGCGAATGCTTCAGATACTGTCCCGTTGTCAGTAACGCGCGCCATCATCCCATCGTGAAGCTGACGTACCATATGCATGAACCGTTCAGGACAGCCGAATTTCTGCATGATTTTCCACAGCCCGTCGCGATTCACCGTGTCAAAGGCTTTCGTCAGGTCCACAAAGGTAGTGTAGAGGTGAGTCCGCATCATTTGGCACTTCTCTTGCAGCTGGCGAGCAGCGAAGATCATGTCGATTGTTCCTCTGTGTCGTCGGAAGCCGCATTTACTTTCCGGGAGCAGTCCTTGCTCCAGGTGAGCGTTCAAGCGGTTGAGAAGAATGCGGGCGAAGATCTTTCCAGCGATGTTTAGTAGCGAAATTCCTCGGTGGTTGTCACAAAGTTGGCGGTTTCTTTTCTTCTTGTAAAGGTGGACAATGGTGGCGTCTTTGAAATCCTGAGTCAATTCATCAGCTGGGGTCCACCATGCTTGTTAATCTCAGCAGGGATCTTGTCCGAGCCAGGTGCTTTCTCGCTGGAGAGTTGCTGCACTGCTCTGATGGTTTCTTGGAGAGAGGGCGGGAGATCAAGGTTGGCGTTGATTTCCACTTCAGGCAGGCGATCGATGGCGGCGTCGGAGATAGTGGAGGGCTGGTTGAGAACGATTTGAAAGTGCTCTGCCCATCGCGTCAGGATTTACGTCTTCTCAGTGAGCAGCGTCCTGCCGTCGGCACTGAGAAGAGGGGCGGCTCCTTCGACTGGAGGTCCGTAGACAGCCTTGGTGGCGGCGAAGAAGTTCTTCCATTCGTTTCGGTCCGCGTACCCTTGGATTTCCTCGGCTTTGCGCGTAATCCAGGCATCCTGCATCTCCCGCAGCCTTTGCTGTACAAGGCGGCGACTTTAGTAGAAGGCTGTCTTGTTTGCAGCGGTAGGGCGAGCGATGTAGGCTTTATGTAACTGGTTCTTTTCGACGAGCAGAGCGTTGATAGCTGCGTCTTTGTCATCGAACCAGTCTTGGTGCTGACGACGTGCGCGGCCGAGGACATCCAGGGCAGTGGATTGGATGGTGTCTCTCAGCTGACACCAGCGGTTCTCCACAGAGATGTCCGCGTCGGTGACTGGAAGGTTGGCTAGACGGTTGGCCAGTTCGTTGCTGAAATGTAGATGGTGAGCAGGCACATTCAACAAAACAGTATTCAACTTACCTTGCGGTCACTTACCTTGGGGTCTCCTGCGGGGTTGCAGACGGAGCCTGATCTTGGAGATGACGAGGCGGTGATCCGTCCATCCATCAGCATCGGGGATCGCCTTTGTCACCAACACGTCCTGTTTATCTCGCCTCCGGACGAGAACATAGTCCAAGAGGTGCCAGTGTCTCGATCGAGGATGTACCTAGGTCGCTTTTTGCCGCTTTGGGAGGCGAAGGGACGTGTTGGTCAGAATAAGGCGGTGTTCAGCGCAGGTTCGTAGGAGAAGAAGACCGTTGTCATTGAAGCCAGCGAGACCATGGGGACCCAGCACTCCTCTCAACGAAGCACGGTCTGTGCCGACGCGGGCGTTAAAGTCACCAAGGACAATTAACTTATCCGCCTTCAGCACAGTCGCCAAGAGGGAGTGTAGATTGTCGTAGAATTCGTCCTCGCCGCATCAGAGCTCGTCATTGGGGGAGCGTAGGCACTGATGATGGTGGCGAATTTGTCTCCCCAAAGAGGCAGGCGAAGGCTCATAAGACGATCATTGATACCCTGCGGCAGACAGGGCAGACGTCCCACGATGCCGTTCTGAATGGCAAAGGCGAAACCAGCGTCGCGTCGCTCAGCCTTTGGTCGGCCGCTCCAGAAGAAGGTGTAGCCGGCACCCACCTCCTCCAGCTGACCCTGTTCAGAGAATCGGGTCTCGCTGAGAGCAGCAATGTCCACCTTGTAGCGCGCCAGTTCCCGAGCGACTAGCGCCGTCCTCCGTTCCGGCCGGTTGCTCCTCCGATTGTCTAAAAAGGAACGAACATTCCAGGCTCCTAGTGTGAGCGGACTCACCCGAGCAGCCCGGAGCGTACCCAGAAGATAACGGATAAGGGTATTTGGAGAGGAGTTGTTTTGATATTGTTAGGAGTTTTTTGACCGCATTTAATTGCAGTCTGCTAGCCACGGTCTGCTGCAGCTGTCGTGAGACCCAGCATTTGTTTAGGGCACCTTTTCTAGCCCCCTCCCCCGCGAGACGGTAAGCAGTGCTATCCCTAACTAGGGCTGCTTAGTCACCCAGGCGGCTACTGAACTCCACTATGGGTTACGATTTGGGTTAGTGAGAGAACGACCGATTCGCCTGGGCTGCCTACGTGATTGCATGTCGCCCTCGCCGTAGGACTTTTCGACCGTGGGGAAGGAGGGAAGAGTGAGGATAGAGGGAGAAGAGGATGGGTAGAAGCAAGAGTAAGGAGAGGAGGATAGAGGAGGGGAGAGGGGAGTGGAGTGGGAAGAGGAGAGGAGGAAGGGCAGGGAGGACGGGAGAGGACAAGAACAGGGAGAAAGGAGCAGACGTACCGGGTGTGAAGACACACACAACACCGGAGACCCTCACCTGGTTTAGCCCGCCGGTCGTGGCGGTTGCCCGGGGTGTGGCCGCTGGGAAGAACCAGCTTCGAGGAGCCACAGGTGAGAGCTGGGTACCAGTTAGAGACGGCCACAGGAGCATTCACCACCTGTACGAGACAAATGGAGCGACCAAATGCTATCTGTGTAGTGCTGCCCCTAACAAGTACCCCCTACACCCCACTAGTGCTACATAGATACACACAGACAAACATCATTACTATCGTATCTAAATAACTACCGTCAGTACCTACCATAAGCACTCCGTTCCTCAGTTTAACATGGCTACTGACTGACACATATGTTTACTGAAATATCTAAAATACAGCCGTCAGTACATCTGATTTGCAACCCCTTTCAGTATTCAACGTGGCAACTCACTGAAAAATTTCAAAATTGCCATACCTAACGTATTATCTTTAAATCCTACCGTTTGCAGTCCAGTACATTAATGACCTTACCTGCTCATGGGTGCTTTTAATTGCTGCAATATCTAACTTAGTACTTTCAATTCCTACCTTTATCAGTCCCTTCCTTAGATCACCATATCTTACGTTCAACATATCTTACCAACCGAGAGCAGCCCCCTACTCAGTTGACCATATATAGTAGCTGACACATTTTAGTACTGCTTTATCTAACATACTAAAGTCAATACGTACCGTAGGCAATTACCTCCTCAGTTCATCATGTCTACGCACTGATATATGCCATAAATGTCATATAAAAATTACTGCTGTCAATATCTACCATTATAAGTCCCATACTCAGTTTACAATATTTACTTGCCGGCACTTGTTTACTTACATATCAAACTACTTACCGTAAATAAACATCCTTAGCAATGCACTCCTAATTTCACCATGTCTATACACGAAACTCTTAATTAAGGCCATATCTAACTTACTACCGTCAAAACAAACCATTTGCTGCCCACTACTCAGTTCAGCATATCTGCCCAACGGAACGTTTTATTACTGCAATATCTTAATACCTATCGTCAAAAGTGGCCGTTAGCATTCATTGTCTCAGTTCCGGATGTGTGCACATGGGCACAGTACAGTTCTGCGTTATCTTTCTAACTAACGTTAAAACCTATCGCTATGAATACATTTCTTAGTTGACCATATTTACTCACCGACACATCTCATTGCTGATATATCTACCTTACAACGGTTAATGTCTACCGTTAGCTTTTCCTTCCTCATTTTAGTGTTTTTAGATAGCGGCACATGTCAATACTGCCATATCTTACTAACTACCGTCCACACCTACCTAAAGAAGTCCGTTACTAACTTAACCATATTTACTATTGATACATGTCATTACTATTATATTAAGTCTAATATCGTCAATGCCTATCGTGAGTAGTCTCATACTTAGCTGACCATATCTACGCACAGGCAGTATTCGTTACTGCCAAGTACAACTAACTACCGTCAATACCCACCATGAGGAGTCCACTACTTACTTTACCATATCTACTCACCGGCACAATTATTCACTGCCATGTCTAATTTAATAGCATTAATACCTGCCATGAGCTGTCCGATACACAGTTGACCATATCTTCTCCTTGGCAAACGTCGATGCTGACCTATCTACCTTACAACAGTCAATAATTACCCTTAAAATTCTCTTCCTCAGCTCTGTCTCTACATAACAACACCTGTCATTACTGCCATGTCAATTAACTACCGTCAGTATCAACTGTTAGCTGTCTACTATTCAGTTTATCATATCCACACAACAGCAAATTTCATTACTGCAGTATCTTTTTACTACCGACAATTGGTACTGTTAGCATTTCCTTTATAATTTCATCATTTTTGCACTCCGACACATCTCATCACTGCCTTATCTTTATAACTACCGTCGAATTCAGAGCTAGAACTCCAGTTCTCAGCTGATCATGGCTACTCATATACACACGTCGTTGCAGACATTTAGAATTTAGAATTTATATTTGGTTAGCACCGGGAAGGTACTGTCTAAGCATATCTACATATCTACCTTACAACAGTCAATACTTACTATTAGCATTCTCTTCCTCACTTCAGTGTGTCTACTCACCAACGCATGTTATTACTGCGATATCCAACTTTATACCATCAATGCCTACCATCAGCAGTCCCCTACTCAGTTGAACATATTTACTCACTGACATTTTTCATTACTTACACATCAAACTCACTATCATAAATGCAAATCGTTAGCAATCCACTCGTTAGTTTACTGTGTCTATAAACGTTTCGATACGGGAATTCTTCCAACCGACTGGAAAACAGTTCACATTACACCGCTTTACAAAAGTGGTAGTCGTGCACTTACTTCAAACTACAGGCCTGTCAGATTGAACTCTATCTGTTGCAAGTCATTGAGAAGGCTGTTAAAAAACAAATAAATGCTTTATTTTAAATGTATATTAAGTTCCGAATTCTGAATTCTGAAAGTAAGCGCGGGGAAGACACTGTCAAAACGAACGTAAGTATCAACATAAAATTATAGCAATGTATGCAGATAAGTGTACAAATCTATAATAATATAGGCAGAACTTGTCCTGTAAGGGCAATAGTTAGTGATGTTTTGAAATTACTTGTGGACTAGGAAATACGCAGTGAAAAAAATCTTACCTTTAAAATGGAAGAAGAGTTTAATTGGCCTCAATTTACAAAAAAAGAATGTAGAAGAAAAAACTGCTTAGGAAAATAAGGTTAGGGGTAGAGTAGGCTAATACTGAAGCAGAATTTTAGAATGAGATAGTGAAACGTCTATATGGTCCATTATTTATCACTAAGGCACACAATACAAAGTCTCACGAAAATACGTCAGTGAACTTGAGGCCTCAGCAGCACATAATTCAGAATTTAATTCTGAGGGTGCGAACTATCGGACGAAACGGGAAAATGTTTCGACCGTGTACGTCCAAATGACTTGCATCGTTTGAATGGCTGTTGGTATAAAGAGACATCATTGTTCCTGGGAGACTAGAGGTAGAGAAATATAGTTTTCCAGAAGGTCCCTTAAATTTTCGATGGTCCTTTCTCCTAGTCATGAAGAAAGCTGCTGAGAAAAGATGAGGAAAATAAAAGTTTAATAAAATGAGTGTTAAGATAAATGTACAGTCTTCGCTTGAATGCAGATAGAGTAGTTAACAACCTTATTTCAATTGGCAAGTTATTCCAAATTGACATAAAATTAGAAGCAACAAATATATAGCGTTTGCATGTGGAGAATGAAGGGGGAGGTATAATTATAGCTGAATTTCTTAGGTTATAATGAAGACTAACGATGACAATGTCAAAAATCTTGGGTAGATTTGAACTATAACTAATTTGAAAATTGAGACAAAAGCCTGCATTCAGTCTACTGGCTCTAATAAATTTTAGCTTCGTTAACTGGCATCTAGTTGAATAGGAGTTTTTGTGAAATTTCTTTTGCCATTTTCAAATTTTAAACAGCCGGATTCGTTCATTAAACCGAAGAAAGGACAGAAAAATGCAAAAATGGGAAGCCCGAACATACGATTAAGTATAAATTTGATTTCAGGATCGCAGAAATTATAAGAAATAAAGCCGAAAATCTGCGCAGCTCTGGCCGTAATTCTATCGGCGTGAGGGGAAAGATCTAATTGATTGTTGTACCTTAAGCCCAAGTCCTTGATGGACGAAGATTCAGTCAAAGGGCAACCTTTATAAATAGCAGGCTGTGGCAGCCTTGAAGGCCCAAAACACATGTAGTATCACTTGAAGTTGAAAATTCAATTTTCCACGTGGAGCTCTACGCCGAATGAGCGTCTAGTTCAAAATAAGTTGTTTCTAGACATCGTTCGGCCGTAGAGTTAGAGAAGGAATACACGTATTTGAGGTCATCAGCATAAATATAAGATAAAGAATGTTTAACTACCGATGCAATATCATAAATGTAAAGTAAAAAAAATCGAAAGACCTAAAAACGGTACATTGAAGGACACCACTCATGATCTGGGAAGCCCTTGAGCATGAGAAAAACCACTAACACCTTTTGTTTTTGAGCAGATAGGTATGATCAAAAAAGTAAGTAAGGGGACTACGAAATCCTATAGCCTCTAGTTTAGCAAGAAGTTGTCTATGAGGTACTTCATCAAATGCCTTACAAGGGTCAAAATATATAACAACTACAGATAGCTGATCATTATAAAGAAAAGAAAGTAGAGTTAGAAAAGAGTTATTGCAGGTTTCACACGAGTGGTCCGGTAAAAAGCCATGTTGGGAGGAGTTGAGAATTTTATTACTTATGCAGGAATCCGTAATTTGTTTTGAGGTTAGTTATTCAAAGAGTTTATCAAAAGACAGCATTTTATAACACCGTGACAGTTATGAATGTAAGAGCGGGAACCAGATTCAAATACTGATATTATAAAAGAAGTTCTCCAATAATCAGGGAAGAAACCGTTTTCAAGAAATACTAAGAATAATTTGCTTCGTTAGGATGCAAAATCTCTTAACTGTTTAATAAGTGAGTTTGGCATGTTATCAGTTCCAACCGAATGTGCATTTTGAAGGTGAAATATTTCTTTGTGAATACGTGAAGACGAGAAATTAATGGATATTAGATTTGAATCTGAATTTTAAAGCAGATTGATTGAGTGAGTGAGGCTAGTTTCAATGGTAAAGTGGTTGGCAGAAAATGAATTTAACATTTCTGCCTAGCCCAAATCCTCTGTAACTAAATTTTTCTTACATTCAAGTAAAGGCAGAGTTACGTTCAGATGTTTAGCCGATGACCGAACGTGGAAGGCTTTAGTAACAGATTTGGATGAATTGGCATCCCTAAGTTTCCCATGCTTTCTATGCCTATCTCGCGCGATCCTTATTTTCAATTTTAATTCAACTATTTGTGCAATCCTTAAGTGAACTGACAAAGAGATTTTAGATGGATAGTAAAGTTGCTTTCGTAATTCTTTTATATGTGTTGGAGAAAATGTGAAACATTAGAAGAAACTGTATTCGAACTAAAAATCTTAATCGGAATAAAAGCCTGGATTTTCCTTTTTCGATCTGCAATAGCTCATGGGAAAAGTTTGGATCATTGATTGAAAATATGGGATGCCAATCTAGGATGCTTACGAATTTTTTTATTATTCAATGGTTTGTGTAATCAAAGTCAATGTTATTACATTTTACTTCATGTTTTGTAGAAAGGGAGAACGCAAAACAACAGTGAATTAGTGTTTGATAACGTTTGAATAGATCACGATGGAAATTCATAGAGAGGGTGAACATCATTTGTAAAAATTAAACCTGAAATCCTGTCATATCTAGTGACTGGACTTACCATTAGGATTATGTTTGAAAAATTAATAGTATTGACCAATTTCTGAAGTTTTGGCAAAGACGAATTTGCCTACCAGTCAATGTCTGGCAGATTAAAATCGCCTTCGATTATTTTGACATCTAATTGAATCCCCGCAACTTTTTCAAATAGTTCACAGAGCTCACTTTCATTTTCAAAATAACACGGAGGTTTATAGCCATAGCCCATTACCGCTTTTTATTGTGCGGGAGGATGACTGAAACAAAGCATACATTTCCAGAAAAAGACGAAATGTTAAGGTGAAAAGGGAAATGTACAAAAGAGGACTGAATACAAACAAGGCAACTACTGCCAAATTTTTCAGCGCAGTCTTGTCGGTACAAATTGAAATTATCTAAAGCGAGCGTCAAGTCGGAGATAAGAGAGTAAACCCAGGGTTAATTGAGGCAAAGCACATCTGGATCAAGCTTATAAACTGTGCGTATTCCTGAGCTGCAGGTTACGTTTTATAATAATTTTGTAAAAAAGGAAGGTTTGGTGGAGGAGAAGAAAACTGCAGAGAAGAAACAAAAGATGGGAAACAAAATTGCTCTGGTCTATAATTTGTCGAAATGTTATTGTTAAAAGAACTAAGATTATTGTACAACGTCATATTTGGACGAAAACGATTAAAAGGAAGGCTATATTGTGACGGGGGAAAGATGGGGGTGACATTTAAATGAGATTTTGAGGGAAGTTAGTATAGCTTGGCGGAAAACGTGCATTTGAAAAAAGAAAAAAATGAATTTGAAATCTTTTAACATAATAAGAAGACTTAATTATTTGGGGATTATGGACACTTTTTGTGTTAGAAAAATGCTAACTTGAGCGTTCGCATCTGTTGTAGATGCTGAGGTGTTAGCAAGTTTCCCATCGATAATGACATTACTGATTTTGACCTCTGACTTAACACATAACGCAAATTTACTGGGGATGGGTTCTAAGGTTTAGTATATTTGTTACATAGAGCAGGCGTGGTTTGCTTGAAAGGGATAAGAAGTGGCACCGAAACGACTTAACGCGAACCAGGAACAAGGTGAACAGGTTAAAAATCAAATTGAATTGAAATTCCTGTTGATCCGGAGGGCTGTGGGCTTGCAGTAGCTAGATGGCCAACCTCTGAGATAATTTTTTGTATTGTAGATATAAACCTAGGCTTCTCGTTTGCCAATGAGGGTGAAACCCGCCCTACGAGCACCAGCCCCGCCTGGCCCCCTCTGGCCCAGGGGGCCAGGCGGGGCTGGTGCTCGTAGGGCGGGTTTCACCCTCATTGGCAAACGAGAAGCAGCCCCTTTTCCTTTATACCGAACGCCCACCGCCCATAGCCTTCCCTTTCCTAATCGGCCACTTCTTATATACCCATAATTATTGTTTTATTGACGGCCCAATTTTATACAATTAATATGGCTTACTTTTGGATCCATTCAAGCCATTACTGCGAAATACCAACTCACTCATGAAATAGGGATATGTGTCAGATGAAATTTGCAAAGTAGTTTATTATAAAAAAATAAATAAAACTGTACATGCGTTGGATAAACTTGTCAAAGTTTGTCCACATGGTTGGCGTTATCCGGTGGTGGTTCCTACAAAATAAGAAATATGTTGGTTACCGTGGGGAACATTATGAAAAGAGTTATAAATATCAAAGAAAGGATTAAAATAAATATCACTACAAAAAAAAATATGTTGGTTACCGTGGGGAACATTATGAAAAGAGTTATAAATAACAAAGTAAGGATTAAAATAAATATCACTACAAAATAAGAAATATGTTGGTTACCGTGGGGAACATTATGAAAAAGAGTTATAAATAACAAAGTAAGGATTAAAATAAATATCACGACAAAATAAGAAATATGTTGGTGTAAGGACATTGAGATACTTAACATGTTTTCGGGAGTAGACTGCGTTGTGCAATTTGGACCACTGTTGAGACATTCCGGAAGCTGAATAAGTATGCTGGATTAATTCAATGGAGTAGTTTTACCTTCTCAGTTGCCTCCCGGTGTTTTGATCTGCCACCATACCTATCTCTAGCACCATGGAACCAGTCAATAGCTGTTCTGCGAATAACATACGCGGAACAGTTATTGAAGCTGGTATTTCAGCGAATTGCTTCTGTCGAAAGTTAGGGAAAGGTTTAGACGTACCTGTAAAAACTTTATAGAGCGGGCACCCAATAAGTGACCGCTTATCAGTGGAGCCGGCCCAGCAGAAGTTAAGACATAGGGGTGGTCCAATGAATTATGTCGACATGTTCAAAATGCATTAAAATCTTATTCATACGTGTATACGGAAAACTTTAATAAATACAAGTAAAAAAACGTTTGAAAACAGTCATTGTTTTTAGGAATGTGTGCAACAAGGGAATGAAAATAAAGTGATCATCAATGTTAAAAGCAACATATTTACATATAATGTCAGAAAGGGTTGCAGTCAAAGGAATAGTTGCCAAAGTTGTGGCTTTAAACATGAAAAGGCTAGAAGAAGAAATGGATGTTGTAAAAAAGTCACAACAGTCAAAAAACGGACGGTAATGTATTCCGTTAGCGGCAATAGCTGTCAGAGCGCACAGTACGCCACCGATCAGTACCACGTTGTCTGGCACATCCGTCGACAGCACGTAGCCATTGTGGAAGATGGCAGGTGAGCTGCGAGGTAGCTGTAAATATCATGGTACACCCTCATCGTCGTCCAACAGCATGGAGCATGATGGCAACTCAGGCATACGTCTTTCTGAAATCGCCTGTAGACCTGTGCGGCTATGTTTGTTGTGCCCTTTATCGAATTACGAATGATTTGAAAAAAAGACTCAAAAGGAAAGGCAGAAAAATTATCCAGCACTCCAAACCGACTCACATCTTCATGAAGGTGAACTAAACAATGAATATTATATACAATCTCTGCATAACTGTACAATATGGCAAATTGGAAACAAAGTTACTTAACAAAAGGTGGGCAAAATCAAACCAGGTCTTATGTAAAATAGGATGACAAAAAATATACACTGCAACAGAAAACTGCAAAAAATGCATATAACGGTCATTGTCAAGATATGGTTTTAAAACAACAGGGCCTATGTACAGCACAAATTGACGAAATTCGGCTTTCACCTGCCGGACACATGAGCGAGCTGGTGAGTCGCATATGACATTGGATAATTTAACTTTCATTATTTGCCCAGTGTGTGGAATCAGTAGGCCAACTCCCAAAATTTCTTTCAATTCATCAATGCAATTCCTCAAAAACTCATCCAGTGGCTCCGGCTTGCCGAATCCAGAGAACACACCGACTACAAACGGCCGTCCAACTACCGGGTAGTTTACCCGAGCCTTCAAACAACTTCATTCCATCGATGTGCAACTGGATGCCCATTTCAGGAATTTTAGTTTCTCGGCGGTGATTTAACTCATCCAGTAAACCACGCCCAAGGCCCATATGAACATAGCTCCCATTATTCAGGACCTTGTTAATGCAAGAACGTGGAGTACGCAATAACGTCCTTGGCTCCTTCGGAACCTCAGGGTGGTAAGGACGGAGCATATGCAACAAAGCTTTCACGGTAGCAAGCGGCATGTTCGTCTTCTGGCAGACGTCCTGCAAATCAGCTACAAAACATCTGCCACGTAATTCGCTTGATTCTTCGGTGACCCCTATTGATTCTGGATTCCAACACAGAATAAAGTTGTCTGAAAACCTACCATTTGAAACCTCGGGAAAGAGTTCGGGCATTTAGGCTCCGGTGAGGGGTTTGACGCTAACGACGAAATTGGTAATGGATCATGTGCAACTTCGCTAGCAGCATGATACGCCTGCATAGCACGCAATACCCTCTTATACACGGTGCACCTCTTTATTCCGTAATATTTATGCTTCATGGTTACTGTGCACGGATAGCAGAAAACAATATATAATGATATGAGGGCATATATAAGATTTAGTAAGCTACAAAATTAACCGTTGATATTTTACATTTAACTAGAGCATACGTTACTAGAAATAAAATTTAAAAGGCAAAAGGTGGCTAATTATCTTTTAAAACATCTCCAGACCTCAGGATTACCTAACTTAGTATCGGCAGCTTTGAGAACAACAGGTCAGTTGTACAAGTAACACGGCAGGCCAGCACGCGCTTAGTAGACAAATGGCGTCTAAATGGCTGACTTAAACAAACCATCCAAAATCAGTTCAGTTCAGTTCAGTTCAGTGTATTTGAGAAAAATAGGCTTACGCCTTTGAAATCCCTATTTGATACAGAAAGTCGGAAGAATAATAAGCAATGTAAAAAAAGTTACAGTCAAGTGAATGCAGGCAGATTTACGTGGTACACGGATATTGTTAAGGTAAAGTTGTCACATAATCTTCCTGGTGTAGCAAAGTATGTATGTCAAGCCGATGTTTAAATATATCCACAGACTGGGACATAACAATCGCCTCAGGTAGGTTATTCCACGGTTTCAAGACACGGTTGGTTAAAAAATACTTCCTCCCATCCAATCTTACTTGGGGCACACTTAGTTTGAATGGATGACCTCGAAGATTATTCGACGTAGCAAGTTGGAAAGATTCATCACATAGGAGGGCGCAATCCATGCCACGCACGATACGGAAGGTTTGTATCAAGTCTCCACGCAACTGCCTATAACTCAGAGGATAGAGTTGTAGGTTATTTCTCATATGGCAGTTCACCTTGACCTCTTACTAATTTTGTGGCTCGTCGCTGTACCCTTTCGAGCATTTTGTAGTCCTGTTGGGTCCACGGTCGCCAGCCTTGGATCGCATATTCAAGATGAGGCCTAACAAACGTACCAAAGACTTTAGAAAAACAGTCTTCATCGAAAACTTTTAATGCCCGCTTGATAGAGTACAGCATTGAATTGGCGGATTTAGCTGCCTTGCAGCATTGCGTAGAAGGCTTCATGTTGTCTGTCATCCAAACGCCGAGATCCTTCTGTGTGTGTGTTTTTTGGAGTGGCATACCGTTCAAAAAGTAGGGTCGCATATCAGTGACCTGATTCCGACTTCCCAGACGTAGCAGGGCGCATTTGTTTGAGTTGAAGGACAAGAGCCATTTGCGGGACCACTCGTCCAATCGATTGAGATTTTCTTGGAAATCGTCTCCATCGGCAGCATTGTTGATAACTTTCCAAATGTTTATTTCGTCCGCAAAAATAGCAAAGTCACAGTCCAATTCATGTACACAATCATTAATAAACAAGAGAAATAGGATTGGTCCGAGAACGGAACCTTGCGGAACTCCACTCTCGATGACTGTGCGCTTTGATCGCGATCCGCCTACGCAGACCACTTGGGAACGACCGACGAGAAAATGCTTGATCCACGTAAGAAGTTTGCCTCCAATACCAAACATTCTTAACTTATAAAGGAGACGCTGGTGCGGAACACTATCTAATGCCTTCTGGAAATCAATGTAGGCCACATGCACAGTGTATTTTGCATCGAGTGCTTTTGTCCAGCTTTGCATAGTATAAAGTAAGTTCGTAACACACGATCTTCCCCTACGAAAGCCGTATTGTGCAGTTGATAAGAGGTTATGGGTTTCTAAATAAATCATCAATTCCTTTTTGACAAGCTTCTCCATAACCTTGCAACAGATTGAGGTCAGGCTGGCAGGCCTGTAGTTTGTAGCAAATGCACTACTAGCGCTTTTGTGAAGCAGTGTAATGTGGGCTGTTTTCCAGTCGGTAGGAAGCATTCCCGTGTCGCACGATTTCTGGCACAGAAAGGATAGCAGTTTGGCCAGCTCTCGAGCAAGTTCGAGGAGTAACTTTGCTGGAATCTTGTTAGGGCCAGGGGATTTGCACGCGTTCAGACTTTTTAATTCTTCAAAGACCGCCTCTTCTCGAAAGAGCATATCCTGAATAATTGGTGCTCCCATAGTCTCGCAACTAGATGGAATGAAAACTGCTTCTCGGGTAAAAACTGACTGAAAGAACTGTGAAAAGTGTTCAGCTTTGTTTTGAATTTCTGTAATCTCGAAACAATCATCGTTTCTCATTACAGGAATTGGGTTCCTGTTTCGTGTGCTTTTTCTTACATAGCTGTAGAGCAATTTGGGATTGTGAACTGCTCGCTGGAGCAAATTCCTCTCGTTATCCCGTCGGCTGTTGAAGATTAAGCGTTTAACCTTGTTCCTTTGCGTTTTGTATGTTTGCAAGGCAAAATTTTCATTGGATCGGCTAAATTTCTTCCAAAGCCTTATTTTTCTGTTAATCTCTCGTTTCAGTTCCCTTGTTAGCCACAGTTGTCTGTTAGATATCCTAAGTTTTGATGGCGGACAGTGGCATTTTATTAGGTTCAACAACCACTCCTTAAATAAACTCCAGTCCTCAGAGACATTCCCGGAGAAGAAAGATCCTAGTCCATTCGTGATGCCTCAGCTCTCATCTTGCAAAAGTCTCCCCGCCATAGATTGGGCCTGGTTTCATTCATTGCAGATGGCACCGAATATAAACCTTTCTCCCATGAAAGTACTGCATGATCACTTTGAACAAGATGAGGTAGGAAGTGAACCTCGTTTATACTGTCAGGATCTTTAGTGAAGACGAGATCTAACAACTAGCCTGTTGTCCTCCACGCGCTCTTGTTGGAAAAATACATGTTGTGTGAGAAGAGCTTCAAGTGTTGACTTCAGCAGACGGTGATCGAAGGACAACTTTGAGCACTGCGCCAGCAGATCGTTCCATCGAATGCTGGATGCATTAAAGTCCCCCATTAGAACAACATCAGGTCGACTTCCAATCTCCTTTATGTTCTCCAACAAACAAGTATCAGCGTCAGTGTCTGTCCCCGGTGGTCTGTAGATAGTCATGACTTCAAAGGACTGCGATCCCCGCGTCTTTATTTTCAGCCAAATAGCCTCAATACCATTGTTAATCTTCTCTGTCATTTCACACACTGTGAAATTGCTTTTAACAAACATCACAACTACTCCACCCTGGCGGTGAGTGCGGTCTCTCCTGAACAACTGGTACCCGGATAAGGCTTCTTCGCAATCGCTGATGTTCTGTGACAGCCATGTTTCTGTGATTGCTATAATATCGGGAGACAGAACGGCTACCTGAATTCTCAGTTCGTCAAGTTTCGAAAGAAGACTTTGGGCATTGTTATACAGAAATTTAATTTGGCGGCACTCGGCCCTGCCAAATTCCGTTTGTTTCGAGTGTGCCAATACTGCTATGTCACTGCCATCATTAGCTTTGGCTGGTTCCAGAGTTATGCTGCGTTTCTCTGTATCACACGTCCCTTGTAAATAATCAAACTGTTCTCTCCAGCTGCAAGTCTCCTCTTATTTTCTATCACTAATTCGCGGCGTTTCAGACGTTCTGCTGGAGAGTAGTCCGGCTGAAAAAAAACCTGCTTATGAGAGATTCGAAGTTTGGTTTTTCTCGAGAGAAGTAGCTTAGCCTCTTCCTGGTTTTCCAAGACCATTTTGATAGGCCGTGGTCTCACAGTTTCTGACGGTTCAATATCTTTTTTTCCTATCCTGAAGGCTGCTCGAACGGTTATCTTCTCTCCCGAATGAAGTGTATCGTTCAGCAGGTGCTGAAACAAAGCAAGATCAGCGAATATCCTTTCCTTTGAGGTGTTAGCATTTCATTCAGGTAGGCCCTGGATAACAACGCAGTTCTCTCGGTCCAGGGCGCCTTTCAAGACACTGCTGACCATATTTTCCTCTGAGTGACCAGATGGATTTATTGTGATCTTTTAAAACTTTATAGCCATGTTATGTTTTTTCCCAATTGTATCTTACCACTCATTGGTTTTTTCGCTCTCAGCTAAGGATTCTTTAGAACTGCTGGGATAGCCGGCAGAAGTCGAGACTGAAGTCGGAACGTTATCCAATTTGGTGGTGTTTTGGTGTTTCCCCATTGCAGATTGCCGCGGGTTTGTTCCTTGGGATGCCACTACGGGCTTTTTAGAGCACCAAAGTTGGGAGGATGTGATTTGTGATTCGTTTTGGTCGTCGTCCTTAGGATTCAGGGATTGTGTTCCTGTTATCTTGTCCTCATTGGTATTCACGTCCGAACATTGTGAGTTGTTACAAGTTGTTGTTTTTGGTACTGTAGGTGCTTTGGTCACTGACTTTTTAACTGTAATATTTTTTACCGTATTTCATCGAGTATTGTTATCTTGCAAAAGCTTCCTTAAGTTTGCAAGCTCATCTTCCAGTTTTTGAACTCTTAGTAGAATATAAGAACATCCCACACAAGATTCGTCCTCGTAGCCGACGGATTTGGCTGCCATTACGCTTTTTGCGCGCTTTGCTGGTCCTTGGTTGTAAGTGTAAACTGATCGAGGGCCAGTCATGGCTGCCGAAGCCAGCTCAACAGGCTTTCCTTTACAGGAAGTGTTATTACTGGTTTTGCTGCAAGCAAACAATTTCTTTGAGTTCATGAGTATAAAAAACACTGTGTATGCGTATGTTCTCTTTTGGGCGTATAACGAAATATTCCAACTGGGTTTGGAATATGGCGAGTATTTGCAGCAATATGAGCAAAAAATTGCCTTGTCGTTCAAAAACGCTTTAAAAAAACTGTAAATTGTATAAAAAATATGCAGGAACGACTCAGCCGTTTGGAGATGTCGAAGGTCCTGGATAACCATAGATCTTCTCGAGGTTGTACACGTTTGGTTTCCTAAGTTGTTGTCGGTTTGTATTAGTGCAGAGGCTGCGTAGTCAACTTGAATAAGATGATAAACAAATTCCGATTTGATGCCGTTTTATGAGGAATTTCGGCACGAAAAAAATTCCAGATGAGCAGGAAGCAAGTACGTACGTGCAGTTGAAACAATATTGTCCGGAACAGTCCTAGTGAAGTGCTAACGGAGTTCAAATTGTCCAAGTTGGAGAACAAAAAATTGGTGGTTATTTGCACACGACCTTGAAATCAAAGTGCCTTTGTATTATCCTTAAACAGTATTTTGTCTTATAAATATTACCTATATTGGTTTAAATTCAAAAATTAACAAAAAATTTTGGTACAATTCCAACGACAAAAATAGCACTTCAAATCATATATATCTAAACTTTCTAAAAATTATTCAGTGCCCATTCCATACGCTGCAGCTTTTTCATGGAAAATTGAGTAGCAATATCCATAAACCTTTCTTTTTAATTTTTTTATATTCTAATTTCTTATCAGTTCCTACAGCAATGGCCTACGCACTTTGGATCAACCGGCTAGAGCCCTAAATTTTGCGAATATTACCAGAATTTTGTCATAAGTAAAAATAAAATATTCATTTAATATAAATGTAAAAATGCAATTGAAAATTTGAGCGAATACTAACATGCTTTAAATTTAAGAAGTTTCTGCCTAAACAATTGCCTTTTCTCGAGAGTGATATTTACCCTTGATGGTATCTACCTTTCTATGGTATATCATATCATATACGATATGGTATCATTACTGCACTAATGGTATAAACGTATGTACTAATAATGCATTTATGTCGAATGAAAAGTATGACAACTATTTAAAAGAAAACGTGATGAATTTTTACTTGATTTAGAATTTATTTATTTAGAATTTATATTTGGTTAGCACCGGGAAGGAACTGTCTAAGCAAACATCAGTAACGAAATAAAGTTATGACAATGTGTGCAGATAAAATGCACAAATTCATAGCTTGTCCTGCTATGTCAACAGTTAGCAATGTTTTAAAATTAATGGTGAACTAGAAAAAAATAGGCAGTGAAAAAAACTCCTACCATGAAAATGGAGGCAGAGTTCAATAGGCCTTCATTTTCGAATAGAAGGTAGGAGAAAAAAACTGCTTAGGAAAAAATGGTCAGGTGGTAGAATAAGGTAATACTGCAGTAGCATTTCAGAATGAGATAATGAAACATCAAGGTGATTCGTTCTTGATCACTTAGGCGTATGAAACAGAATCTCACGAAAATGCGTCAATGAACTTAAGTCCTCAGCATCATAAGATCCAGAATTGAATTCTGATTATGGTTAGTATCCAAAGAAACCGCAGCATTTAAGATTGTGGACCACCGAATTTTGGACGTCCGAATGATGTCATCGTTTGGAGGACGGGTGATATAAGGAGACATTATAGTTCATGGGCGTCTCCAGGTAGCGTAAATATAGTTTCAAGAGGGTTACTCAAATTCCCGATGGTCCTTTCTCCGAGTCATGGGGAAAGCTACTGGGAAAAGATGAGAAAAATAAAAGGTTAATATAATAAGTGTTAAGATAAATTTGCAGTCTTCGTTTGAATGCAGATAGAGTAGTTAACGACCTAATTTCAATTGGCAAGTTATTCCAAAGAAAACTATACCTAGAAGCAAAGAAGAGAGAGCGTTTACACGTGGAGGATGCAGGGGGAGGTATAATTAGTGCAAAATTTCTTAGGTTATAAGGAAGACTAATGGGGGTAATGAAATAAAGCTTTGGGAGAGGTGAACTATTATTAAGTCGAAAAAGGAAACAAAAGCCTGCTTCAAGTCTCCTGACCCAAAGAAATTTTTGCTTCGTTAGCTGGCATCTTGTTGAGTAGGAAGAAGTTGAAAGAGTTGGAAATAGGAGTTTTTTTGTGAAATGTCTTTGGACATTTTCAATTTTTGAACAGCTAGATTCGTTCATCAAACCGAAGAAAGGACAGCAAAATTCAAGAATGGGAAGTACAAACATACGATAAAGTCTTAATTTAATTTCAGGAAGGTAGAAATTATAAGAAATAAAGCCGCAAATCTGAGCAGCTTTGGCCGTTATTCTATCGGCATGAGGCGAAAGATCTAATTTATTGGTGTAGCTTAAGCCCAAGTCCTTGATGGAGGAACATTCAATCATAGGGCAACCTTCACAGATAAGAGGTTGTGGCAGCCTTACAGGCCCAAAACTCATGTAGCGACACTTAGTAGGTGAGAACTCCATTAGCCATGTGGAGCTCCAGGCCGAAAGAGCGTCTAAGTCTGAATGAATTTGTTCTAGGCACCGTTCGGTTGTAGAGTTAGAGAAGGAATACACGCATTTGAGATCATCAGCATAAATAAAAGATTGAGAATGTTTAACTATCGATGAAACATCATTTATATACAGTAAGAACAACAAAGGACCTAAAACGGTACCTTGAAGGACACCACTAACAATAGGGGTAGCACTTGAGTATGAGGACCCTACTAAAACTTTTTGTTTTCGATCATTTAGGTATGATCTAATAAAGTCAGTAAGGGGACTACGAAATCCTATAGCTTCTAGTTTAGCTAGAAGTCGTTTATGAAGCACCTTATCGAATGCCTTTCTAAGATCAAAATAGATAACTACTACAGATAGATGATCATTACGAAGAGAGGTTAGTAGATTTAGAAAAGATATGTGGCAGGTTTCACAAGAACGGTCCGGTAAGAAGCCGTGTTGGGAAAAAGTTGATAATTTTATTGCTTATGCAAAAATCCGTGATTTGTTTTGCAATTAGATTTTTCGAAGAGTTTAGCAAGAGAGGGCGTTTTATGAACACCGCGATAGTTATGAATGTCCGAGCGGGAACCAGATTTAAAAACTGGTATATTAATAGAGGTTTTCCAATAATCGGGGAAGAAACTATTTTCGAGAAATACTGAGAAAAATTTGCTTAGTAAAGGTGGAAAATCCCTTTACTGTTTAATAAGTGAGTTTGGAATGTTATCAGTTCCAACTGAATGTGAATTTTTTAGGTGAGTTTTTTCTTTTTGAATACATGAAGGCGAGAAATTAATAGTTGTTAGAAGCGAATTTGAAAGCAGAGGAATTGTGGGAGTGGGGCTAATTTCAGTGGTAAAGTGGTTGGCAAAAAACGAGTTTAACAATTCTGCTTTGCCCAAATCATCTGTAACATATTTTTTGTTACAGTCGAGTAAGGGCGGAGTTACATTCAGACGCTTAGCCGATGACCGAACATGCAAGATTTGAGCAACAGATTTGGATGAATTGGCATCACTTAGTGCCCGAGACTCCCTACGCTTATCTCGCGCGAGCCTTATTCTCGATGCTAATTTAAATATTTGTGCAATCCTTAAATGAACTGACAAAGAGCTTTTAGATGAATCATTTAAGTTGCTTTCGTAATTTATTTAGGTCTGTTCTGGAGAAAATGCGGAACAGAAGAAGAAGCTGTATGTGAATTAAAAATCTTCAACGGGATAAAAACCTGGATTTTTTCTGTGAGGCTCTGCATTAGCTCACGGAAACAGTTTAGATCGTTGATTGAGAATATGCTATGCCAATCTAGAGTGCTTACGAAATTATTTAGTGTTTTATGGTTTATGTTAGCAAAGTCGAGGTTGTTGCATTTAACCTCAGGCTTCGTAAGAAGGGGAACTGGAAAACAACAGTGAATTATTGCGTGATCTCTTGTAAATAGATCATGATGAAAATTCATAAAGAGAGGGTGGACATCGTTTGTAAAAATTAAATCTTAAATTTTGTCATTTCTAGTAACTGATCTGACCAGTTGGGACATGTTTGAAAAGTGAATAGTATCGACCAATTTATGATGTTTAGGCGGAGAGGAATTGGCCTGCCAGTCAATGTCTGGCAGATTAAAATCGCCTACGATTATTTTGACATCAAACTGAGTGTCAAACTAGTTCACAGAGCTCGCTTTCATTGCCAGAATAACACGGAAGATTATAGACACAGCCAATTACCGCTTTTTTATTGTGCGGGAGGATGACTGAAGCCAAGCATACATTTCCAGAAAAAGACGAAATGTTCAGATGAAATGGGAAATGTACAAAGGGTGACTTAATATAAAGGAGGCAACCACCACCACGTTTTTCAGCGCGGTCTTGTCGGTACAAATTGAAATTATCTATAGCAAGCGTCGAGTCAGAAATAAGAGAGTGAGCCCAGGATTCAGTGATGCACAGCACATCTGGATCAAGCTCAAAGGCTACTGTTCTAAGCTCAGCCATCTTATTTACAACTGACCTCGTATTGAGTGAAACTAAGCTGAGGGTATTCCTGAGCGGCAGGTTACGCTCATCAGTATTTATAAAAAAGGATAATTTGGTGGCGGAGAAGAAAACTGGAAAGAAGAAACGAAAGGTGGGAAACAAAATTGCTCTGATCTACAATTTGTTGAAATGTTACGGTTAAGAGAACTGAGATTATTGTACAGCGGCATATTTGGATGAAAACCTTGGAAGATTAGGCTATATTGTGGCGTTTGAAAGATAGGGGGTGGCATAGAAATGAGATTTTGAGGGACGTTAGCAAAAATTGGCGGAAAACGTGCATTTGAAAAAGGAATAAATGATTTCGAAAAACTGGTAGCATAATTAGAAGCGTTAAATATTTGTGGATTTCGGAAAAATTTGGGTTGGGAAAGATGCCAACTTTAGCGTTCGCAGCTGTTGTAGATGCTAATGGGTTAGCAGGTTTCCCATCAGTAATGCCATTGCTGATTTTAAAGCCTGGATAAGCCACAGATTTAGATTTACTAGGAGTTTTCTTAGGGTTAGTAGATTTGGCAGGTATAGCAGGCATGGTTTTCTTGGGATGAGAAAGAAGTGGAGTTGACACAATTTCCCTCAAACCAGAAACAAGGTTAACGGGTGAAGATTCAGCTGGAATCGAAATTCCTATCGATCCGGAGGGCCGTGGGCTTGCTTTAGCTACAGGACAAACCTCTGAGATAAACTTTTGGTATTGAAGGTGTAGACCAAGGCTTCTTGTTTGCTAATAAGGGTGAAACCCGACGTTCCATTGAGGGTTTTATCCCTACAGATAAACAACTTGTTTTTTTAAATATTGAGCTGCGTGCTCATGCCTAGAGTAAATAAGGTCAACTTCAATCGCTGAAAAAGTTTGAACAGAATAGGAGGGTTTTTACTACGGGAAGATAACCTTTTAGCTTCAGCGACTTTAAAGTTAAAGCCGCATGAGTAAAGGAAATGAAATGCAACGTTTAGGGGGATTTTACTCTTGGGAACGTTTTTTAAAAGAAAATTGAAACTTCTCTTATGTCGGTCAAGTGACTCAGTACTGACCATGTTTATAAAAGGCTCTAGTTTCACGCATTGTTGAGAAGTGAGTGAAGACAACTTTCCCTCAAAAATGGTACCAAGGATCGTGAAGAGAGAAACCATATTTAGACATAAAGGTATTAAAGTTTTCCAGGGAATCAAGGTCTTATTTCTTCATGCTTAAGGTGGGTGGTTCTAGTGGAAGATTTACGCGAAGAGGATGTTTGCGTCTAAGTACTGACTGGGGTTTCATATTGGTTTTAAAATATAAGTACTTTTCAAATCAATAATATGAAGGAAAATTTAAACTAGTAACGTTTTGCGGAGTAAAATTTTTATATTTTAAGCAAGTCACTGCAAGCAAATATCTGCTAGTTAATGAGTTTAAACTGAAAATAGAATTAGCGAAGAGGCTATGCAGGATGAAAAATTATATCAACTGGTATACCAGTTACTACAAATTATTCTTCGCTGGAAATAAGGTGAACTTACAAATTTTCAACTTTATTTCTAGAATTAGCCTTTAGATTCCGTTGTTTTTGACGTAAATCTGCGAGAACTTTAATGAGGCTATGTAGGGTGAAAAAGTTTAAAAACTCTATATTTCTTCCTTTTGCAATTGCAATAACTGCAGGTATGTGCAGCTGATGATGAGGTAGAAATACAATTAATTGTCCATTATTAAGCTCATATTTTCTACAGGAAACGTAGAAATCAGTTAAAAATTCGAGAATTCACTTATATTCAAATTTGAACCAACCGCCTTCGACCTTGATGGACATATATTTAGTCGACAGTATTGACCCATATACTAAAACTGCTATCGCCATTTAACATATGCATATTTTTCTAACTTCTTTCTGTAAATAGGGTTAAAAAAGGCTCTGCCTAGTTCCCTTATATATACCGAATCATACTGAATTATTTAGTTTATTAGCTTTCATCTTTAAAGTGACAGATAATTTTCATTCTCATTTATCCCTTTAGGATAAGGAGAATTAAAATACTGGTAACTGCTCTGTCTTTTCTACTATATTTTCACAAACAACTACATCATGCCTGAACTACGGCCAACGTTGTATACCGTGCACCTCCCGCCTGCACAGGGAATTTGTGCAGTCTTCCACTGTTAACATCAGTGCGTCAAATGCTTTCGTCCAACAATTAAAACAACGCATGGCTCAACTTTGTCCAACTCCCGCTCGCCTGACACCTAAACGCGTTTTCCTGCAAGACGATCTTAAATCGCCTCAATTCGTCTCCGTCCGGCATGACGCAGTTCGCAAGCCTCTCTGTTCCACTTATGATGGGCCTTACAAGGTGCTGCAATGAATGGACAAGTATTACGTCATTCAGATGGCTGACAAGGCTGACACAGTCTCCATCGACAGGCTCAAGCCAGCCTACCTTGAGTGCATCCCGCCGCCCATTTTTCCATCCAATTCCTCTGCACTGTCACCACCCATTCCACCTATTTCGTTCCCTTACACTCAACCGTCACACTCGACCACCCCATCCACACATTTTTCTGCTCATTTTTCACCACAACGCATTTCCTTCCGTTTTGGTAGACAGATCCATTTTCGTGCCAATCTTAAGGACTTTGTTGTTTAATTTTTTTGCATTTTTTATGGAGCGTGTTTTTGTACAACAAACGCTCTCGCGGATGCGTTGTGTAGGTTTTTGTACAATCTACATGTTTGCATTTTTCTTATTCACCTGAACCTTTATGTATGCTTGTTTTAATGTGCTAAATAAATACACACAGCTCTACATCAACGCGCATGTGTGACGTCTCCTGTTTTCGCTGCTGCATGTCACCAACACTCTCTTAAGTTTTACAGGTCTGTCTAAATTATTTGCAGTCAATCACAACTATCAATCTTCATTCCTTGGTTGCATTCCACCAGATCTTATCTCAATTGAACTCCTGACTCTGCTCATCGTCCTTGGTGCATAGCTTTCTGGATCCAGCTTAGAACTCATTACAATCCTCAACAACACATGCTACCTAAGAAGACAACGTTTTCGTGAATCTGCATTCTAACAATCGTCCATCATTTTAACCGTCTTTTTGTCGTTTGTAGTTTAGACACACAATTCCCCACTAAGCGTTAGTTTTTTAGGTTCACCTTAGTTCTTAGCAGTTTTGACCCTTGTCTACAGTACAGAGGGAGCTTTATGGAACACCACTGTCAACTGCAAGCTTGGTTGACTACTGGGCACTGACGTGTACATTTTGAGAGCGATCAATTAGGAAGCTTTGTATCCACATCAGCATCTTACCCCTTATTCCTATATGGCTGACTTTTTACAGATAGGCGATTGTGAGGCATGAGTAAAAGGCTTTCTTGTAGTCGATATAGACTGCATGCACCGTGTTCCCGCTACCCATTGCTTTTGTCAAACGCTCTAAACAATTAAGCAAGTTTGTCACTTATGATATGCCATGCTGAAAATCTAGAGCGGATTGTTTTTCTCAAGCATTACTTGTTGCTTAATTATTTTTCCATAATTTTTTAGCTAATGGAAGTAAGGCTGATCGGCCAGTAGTAGTAGTTTTCGGAGACCTAGCTGCCGCTCTTATACAGTGTTGTTATCGACACAGATTTACAATCGGCCGGTAGGCATCCAGCTTCGAAGGATGAATGAAGAAGCATAGATAACGGTTTTGCGAACTCCCAGGCGAGTTCATTCAACAGTTTCGCCAGTACCTCATCTGGACCTCTTGATTTGGAGTACTTTAGCTCCAGCAGCTCCTTAAGAACAAGCACTTTGGTGAATTGAGTGGCCTCAATTATCGTGGCCTCTTCGAAATCACTCGCGGGAGAGTTAAATTCACTTCCCCTATTGAACCCAGTCCGGAAATATTCTGAAATCTGATTAACTTTCACTCCATCGTCAGTGAGTTTTATACCATCAGCAGTCCTGAGCAGGGGAAGTGAATCTTTGATTCGTGTGCTCTGTATAATGTAACCGTATAAAGTTTCGTCTTCTCAGTGGCACAGTTAAACCGATGCGCTTCAAATTCCTGTTTTGCTTTGAGATTAAGGCGCTTAACACGAATACTTTGAAGTTTGCATGCATTTGTTTCAAGCGGGACTCTCTCTGTGAGTGCTTTTCTCCACAGCCTATGCTTTTTTACCTCAATTTAAAGGCTTGTGTAAGCCAGCGGAATCTGTTTGTCCACATCTTTCATAAAATTGGACAGTGGTTTGCGATGAGCCTGTGCAGTATTCCCTGGAAGTGTTCCCAGTCCTTGATGACGGTTCCAGGTACTGCATAGTCTCACTCAATGCGTGTGATTTCCGCCTTCATCTGCTTGAAATCACCGCACTTAGTGTTTCTTCTGACTGTCGTGGATCTCTCAGGTATGGAAAAGAGCGAGAATTCCCATAGAACTAGGATATGGTCCCTTTTATCGAGAGGGAGTAGGCATGACACTTCGTTAATGCTATCCTGTGATTTCATGAGGACCAGATCAAGGCCATTGGCCTGTTGGTCGTCACCTACTCTGATTAGAAACGTGACGTGTTAAGTGAGAAATAGCTTAAGTGTTATGTTTTGAAGGCGACCAGGAAAGTCCAGTTTTGAAGTATGCGTTGAGCCGAAGCTCCAGTCAATGTCAGGCGCATTAAAGTCACCCATGATCAGGATATCTGGCCACGTAGAAGGATTTTATAGCTCCATATATTTGGCATTCTTCCTCGTTTTGATGCACGTTTTGCTCAGATTCAAGTGAACATTTAAAGCGCCTTGTGAACGACTTATGGTAACGGTTCTCTTCCCACTGCAACTGACGGTTTTACTTCATGGTCAATTGCAACTGTCATTTGGATATTTTCAGTGCACTATATGTCCATAACAGTGCCTCCTGTCCATATTAACCAACCATTGTCCGGAGTTAGGAGCTAGAGGCTTCTCTGCCCGAAATTGCGAACCATAAATTATTGTGCTTTATTCGTTGTCTTGGTCGAACGATTTCGCTCACAACTCAAGGCCCTGCGCTGGTCTCATTAGAACTAAAATCTGCCTTCTATCATGCTTGCAAATCGAACTCAGCGTGCTTCACCGTCAAGCGTGTCATTGGTACTCCCCAAAGGATTCCCGTAGATTTTTGCAAACCACAACAAACTTTTACTGATCTGAATGTCATCGATTATTTGAAATTTTCTCACGAATCAGCGGCTCATACACAAACCAACACACTTTGCTGTCCAGCAAGTAAGTCATGCATTGAACCTAACATGCTTAAGCGTCCTTTAGGGGTTTATCACATTGATAAGGTTAATAAATAATTGCAGTATGGCTACGATATATCCTCACGCGTCCTATTGGACACCATCAAGCATTTTAAATGTTTACTTGGTGATCGATGTGAGGTTGTTTTCAGTCAACCTTTTGACAATGATTGATACCGATTTTCCTTCTCCATTTCCCAATCAGACGAGTCATCTCCGCCCACTACGCTTTCGTTCAAAGTTTTCATGTTTACTCATGAAAACATCGGATATCGTTTACGCAAACTGCTTGCCGTGCTCTCGCAAATTACTTACCTAAAGCATTTATTTCTTCATACAGTTATTATTTTTTTGTATTGAAATCGGAATCAAAAGGCCGGTCCGAAAACACCACAAAACGCCAACCAGAGTAATGCCTCCGTAACTTAGAAACCCAAGACATGCAACCCAGACACTGTAATATACCAAGCCAATTTTCGGAGAGAAGAGAGGGACCCATTTTGCTTCCTAACGCAAACTCAGACCTCATATGAACCTATAAGTGAAAATAAACCCTCAGTGAATATTCATCAGACATGAGTGACATGATCTCAAAAATGAAGATCCAGCTGCTGCTATTTAATGATTGTTTTGGACCTGTACCTACGTACAGCTCCTCAGGTCTGTCAGATCAGGTCCGCACTGGATTTACTAGCTTGAAAAATGTGCTTATTTGTCATGGAACTGGTCAGCCTGACTCCCTCCTCTTTCTCCCATGCACCAGTGGACTTCTCCAAAATCAGTCAATTCATTGGTCGGCCACAGGAATCCGACTGGGATCACCGTGACTCCCACATCAACACACAACTGCAGATATGGAGAGCCGTCATCTTGGTAGCACCCCTGGCCACTAACTATGCACACACATAAGAGCGCATGTGAATGTGTTCTGTCTATCCGTTCACTGGGTTGATAACTGCAGTCATCTGGCCTACTGTAGTTGTGAACGAAAGCCACCAGGGCAACAGACCACAACCAAATCTGACTGTATTATAACAGATCATCGTGGCTGGAGATGAAAGTTGCTTCGTCACACAGGCAGATTTTTACAGAGAAAAGAGACCACAAAATGTATGAGCGTAAAGAGAATGGGAAACTTAACCTGCAGGCACGGATTTGATTTTTAGGTCCCCTTGTCATCACGTTACTACATTTATTACACTGTTTTAAAAATCACTAGTCAAAAGGCCAGACATGCCCAATGCCGATATTTCTGTTTTAGTCTTAAACATAAAGAAGCTGCTCTAAACTCGTGAAATCTTATCGATTTCATGAGTTATGGCCCGTTACTCGAAATAAGCTCACGCTGCGTCCCCCAAAGTTTAATATCAATAAATAATCAATCGTTAGGAAAGAAGGGCTAATTATGGTTTGTAAATTAATATTAAATTGTATAAAAATACTAATTTCTTTAGAAACGTTCCAAATTACGAAAAGGTGAAAAATCAATCTAGTTGAGTAAACTGAAGTTTTAAATATAAAGGAAGCTTGCCGTGCAACTAAGCGAGTGAATAAGGCAGCAAAAGTAGAATTACATTTGACAATAGAATTTTTCAAGTGTTGCACATACATATTCCTGCTGATTAATCGCAACGTAAAGTATGGCCGTCATCTAGCAGCCTAACATAGGAGCGTATATTCCAACACCGGTTCACTAGAATTGACAGTTTTTCTTCTGTTTGTACATTGCCATAGATGCATTTGACCAAGGCAAACAGATTTTCGCTTGATTGCATCGATAGGGACGTCACAGGAATATAATATTTCATAAGCTCACATGTTCACAAGCCAACCTTTGACTAAGAAATTTAAATAGAATTATCGGGTGCAATCGTAAAAGTACCATTTTCTGCATATAAAGATGACTTTTCGATTGTTAAATTTCTTTATAACTATTTCAGGTTTTCTACTACGATAAGTTTAAGATCGTCTTTGAAAATTTCTTGAATTCTTTAGGATTTTCAGTATCTTCAGTCGACTATCCATAAATGTATTTTCCGTTTGATGCGTTTAGTAAAACCTTCAAAATAAGTAGTGACTTTTTTGGACATTCTTTCTAATGCAGATGGCCGTCTAGGCCATATTTATAGACTCACTCAAACATGAGAACTCGCGGCCGACAAAAATGAACACCTACAACAAAAGCCGGGAAAATGGTTGCCTATAATTAATTAAAAAATCTTTATACAATAAGTAAACTATTTAAAAAGCGCTTTTATTAGATGGTTCACTGTCAAATGTCTGCGTACTTCACGTTTTTCCAAGGTGAAGTCAAGGAAAAACTGGGAACGTTTGACCGATTTTTCGAATCGCCGAAAAGTAGGGATACAATGGCTGCTGGAAAGTAAAGAACATACTCCCCTCTTTCTATTTTTAAATTTTATTTATTTATTGCCAGTTTACAGGCAAGTTCAAAAAAATATATATACAGTAGAAGGGTCAAGCTGACAGTGAAAAACTCCTGATCGTTGTTTCAGGTGTTTTCCGGGAGAGAAAAAATACAGTTTATTGAGTAATTAAAGTTCTGGACAGGGACGCGTTAACACAGGTGCCCGGTGAAGAACTTCTCCATTCAGTGTTACGGATCCGGTTCGCTGTCGACTGAGAAATAAGCCGATTGAGGTCTGCAGAGCCAGCAATATTGCCCTCAGCATGAAGTCCGGCACAGGATTCACAGTCTGTGAACGCCATCAGAACCGAAGAGAGCTTCCACAGAATCAGCACCCAAAAGTTTTGGAAGGTGTCCTGAATGTAGAAAACTAGTGACAGTTCGCGTAAACAAGGGATAGCTTTGCTGAATTTTGATACTTCCAGGTAGCCTATTCCAGATTGCTATAGCGTTTACCGCAAAAAACTGTCGGTATCTAACTGTGCGTGCCAAAGGAAGAAATCGATATATTTGCTAACTTCTAAGTCTAGTTCTTTGATTTCAATCGCACAAAAGATTATCCGAATAAATGCTTAGATTTTGAGATAAAATGTTGATCTTCTGTACCTCCCACTTCGAGTTTCCATATTCATTTATAGTCCATTGCAGACAGAATTTTTTCTGATCCGTAGATTTTAATAGCATAGGAAAATTCCTGGATAGCAAGAAACGTTGGATTTTGCCCTATGTGGCCCTGATTTCACATCAGTAAACCGATCTGAAGTGAACTCATTCTTATTAAACAGCTTTCTGCACATCAATTCAATACAATAAACAAAAATAACATTTTAAAATGCGTGCCCTGCTACCACCTCAAATCCACCGCTGACTTTCCGGGTTTTTCCATTGGACTTTGTGGTAAAAACCTATATAAAAAATTGGAATCCTATGGTTTCACCACGATAAACTGAAAGACTTTGAAATTTTTATAAAATGAAGTAAGCCCCATCGGGGTAGACAGAAATTTTTGCGATGAGTTGGGTTGAATGCTCTCACGATTGGCGGAATTAGCATCTTGTGTTCAGGTCAGCAAAGAGCTCGAGAATCAGGTGCAATTTTCCAGGCATCTGATCTTCTGTATATTTCTTTAGGCAATAGGTCATATGAAGCCGGTTTCAGGATACAACATATCGCATTCACAATTTTATATTGCCACCGTATACGGAATAATAGGGAAAAACGACACGGATTCTACTGAAATATTATATCCTCATTGAGCTAAGCATTTGTTATTAGAATAAATGAATTTAAAAGCGACATTGGTGGATGGAAATTCACATAGCGGTCACGGTCATTACCTATCACCAGCCAGCCATGGGCGAAATTTTTGAATTTGGATTCAAATTTTCGACCTCCATGGATATGTACCTTTTTTGACTATACGCTGTTGCAACTCTGAGACGCCACTATTCCCGTTATAATCAGACGGTCCTTCTAAACCCATCATGGAAATGTAGAACTTCACCATCTGTCTCGTTTTTGTCGCCAGTGTTCCCAGCACTATCAAATAATAAATAATAATAAATTGTATATTTAAGGCCAAGAGGGCTCCATAATTTCAAACGTTGTTTCGTGTTAAAAATAAATACAAATTGGATAATTGATGCATTATGTGAGCAGCCATATGCACAGCAGACATGAGTAGTATGGTAGGCATATTAGATTCAAAACGATTTGCCATTTTTTAAACAATAGTATAAAATCTATGGCATGTACGTGAACTAGAAAAGAAGCAGTTAAAAAACTCCTACGGTCAAATCAGGGGCGGAGTTCGGCGAGCCGCCAATTTAAAAATTGGAGAAACAAACTGCTTCCCTAAAAATGTATAACGAGACTTGATGAAATTGGTTCGATGCAATGGGATAATATTTTGATTTTGCTGGTATGTGAACCTTTAACTCAATCGCAACCTTCACCGACCACTTCTCAGCCACACGGACAATTTGACAGCGGCTAAATAGGAGGTTTCGAATCCATTTTATGAGAATATCACCAACGCCTGTTTGACTGAGTTTTTGAAGTATTCGCTGATGTATTCCACTATTGAATGCCTTCTCAAATTCAATATAGACTGTACTCAGATTATTTCCTCCAGCAACTGCCTAATTTCAGGTTTTTTTAAAAAAAGCAAGTTTTGCACGCAAGACCACGTTAGGCATTAGGAAATAGTTTAACGTTGCTCTATTAATCGCATTAGCCCTCGCTTAATGAGTTTTCCAAAAGGTTGTTGCAGACAAAATTTAGGTATTGTTGCTCTGTAACCGTTTGCAGAAACCCTGTAACCACTTTTACGTAGCGGTGTGCTCCATACCGATTTCGAATCCATGGGTTAATAGTCGACATTTTATGAGGTTTATAGTGAGCGGAGAGTGGATTTGCTATTTCCCCAGCGATATTTTTAAGTATCTTGGGCAGTGTATTTAATTTGCTCATAATTAAGACGTCAGGCATGTAAAAAGATGCCAACTTCCTCTAACGGACGAACAGCAGCATTAGAGTCACCCCTCAGTGGTTCACAGACGGTCAAAACTTCAGGTCTCTGAGAACCGGGTACCGTTTAGGAAGCCGGATAGCCTCGACGCTGCATGTGAGTTTTTCTGATTTCTTTCTACCGCAAACAGTTCCTGTTTTTGCGTAGGTGAACATTAATCCAACCTGACAGGCTCTCTTATCTCATCGAAGCAAACTTAACCCAGATAGTACTGATTTGCTGTCATCCACGTTTTCCGAAAACCCTATTTATTTTAAAGAAAGGACGTTGGAGGGGAGTTCAGAGATGTGGATTCAGTTTATCGAACTCAGATACTGTGCTTTACTGGCAAAGCGAATTGAGACCTGAACGGTCATTTCTGGCTTATGAGTCGTAGTCAGTACCTCATACCCAACACAAAGTGGTTCATCACCCGAGGCTCGAACATGAACCGCGTAAGAGAAGTCCAACCCTCTTACCATTGAGTCATGGGCTCCTTGTTTTGCCCGTGTAGATCGGAAACATTGACATCTGAGTTTGGATATCCCTGACTGATGACAGCTTATAAGCCTGAAATGGACATTCCAATCTCTCTTTTCTTGGTCGGTTATGTTCATCTGCCTGCAAGAATAAATAATATATAAATTGTATATTTAAGGCCCAGAGGGCCCCATCATTGCAAACTTAGTATCGAGATATAAATAAAAAGTGGATGATGGCTGCAGTATGTGAACATCCATAAAAAACAGCAGAAGTAAGTAGTATGGTATGCATATCTGATTCAGAACGATTTGCCATTTTTAAAAAATAGTCAACAATCTTTGGCATATACGGTGAACTAGAAAAGAAGCAGTTAAAAAACACCTACGGTAAAATTGAGGGCGGAATTTGGCGAGGCGCCAATTTAAAAAAAAAACAGGATAAAAAACTGCTTCACTAAAAAATTAGTAGCTGGATGCAATGGGATAGCATTGTGATATTGCTGACAATGTTTGAGGGTTCGAAACGGTCCTTGTCGGGTGAGGGATAATATAAAAGTCAGAGCTACGGTTTATATGCACCATGGAGGTGAGAGAGGAGGAACTCATCGTAGACAACATGGTCTCAACGAAGAAAGAAAATATGAGGTCACGAGATCATCATCGAGATGCGACCTTGCTGACTGCATAGTCCACCAACAAAGAGGTATAACTTCAGAACCCGCCATGATCATCAACAGATCCCGGAGACCATCGTCAGGATTGCAAACTCGGAGGGAAGTATCAAGGTTGTCAAGAGTTGGCGATGCTAGTTTAAAAAGAGGGGACGAAAAAGTGAATGCGAAGATTACCTCGGCAGAGGATGACAGAAATATTTTAAGAAACCAATATAATATCAAGGGAACTGCCTCGAATACCAGGAGGACCCTTTTCAAAATCGAAAATTGTGAGTTTGGGAAGGAAACAGACAATAAGGACTTTATATCTTCTTAAGTAAAATGTTTGCGTAATTTGGTTTTGAAAATAGCTAATGTAGACGACAACCTAATTTCCAGTTGAAGAGTATTCCATATGTAAGCATATTTTGAGGCAAAAAAACTGAGAACGGTTAGTTTTGGAGCAACAAGGATCAGATGCAACGCTTATTCCTTTCAATTCATGCCTGCAAATTGTATCTCAAATTCTTCCACAATAGCGGTCTGCAATCGCCCACCTCTCTGAAAAAGGCTCTCTTCTTGGCACATTTTCTCCAGGATCTGCTTTTAAAATTAAAAACGGCTAAGATTTTTGCCTTAACTACATACTTAGATGTTTATATATCCTTACAATTTTGCGAAAATACCTAGCGCTATTCTAGATCAGATTGAAAAGTTAGAAAACTGCTAGCAATGAGCCATTGAGCCATTAAGAACTCTTCTCCAAAACCTTAAACACCGGGATTTGAACCCGTGACCTCTCGCAAAGAATACAACCATGCTACTGACTATGCCATGCCCTTATAGCATGTTAGTATTCACCGGATATTGTCTGGATGTCGACATGTCGATGTACGTATATCGACAGGATATCGAGTTTATACTCCGTTTCCATATAAGTATAGTTGGCTAGTATCGAAATATCGAGATACGGTGACAAAGTTTCCAGTACTGGTTGCGCAAGATCCCAATCCAATTAGTTTTTTCCGTCCATCCACAACTTAATGATCGTTTCACGTCCACGTGTAGCTTGCGTGTATAGTTAAAAGGAAATCGTAAACACACATTTGGTAGGAACTTTTATTAATATTTATTTAACAACGTGCAAAATTATAAAATATACAAAAAATAGTAAACAGGCCTCTTAATGTTTATAAAATGGGGCGCAGGGATGCGTTAAATCAAGTCGTAGGGGGGTTCAAATCATGTGGGATAGGATTGGAGGTGGAGAGTGAAGGATGGCCTTCTAAAAATAGAAAGCGTGGTAAGGTGCAAATAAATCAACCAATCATTGAATGCAAATTCTGTTGGCTGTCTTTGCATCCTCTTACCGGCTGCATCTAGGGACCTTTTTAGGCACCACATATAGGTAGCCTCCAATTCATATGAATTCAGGCGGCCACCTCCATTTCACTTAACAAAGATTTCTGCATAGTTAAAATTTAGAAAGGGATGTAATAACCCACCTGCAATTAGTTCGTAGGTTTTAGACCCACATAACCCGTCCTTCCCTTTTCATCCCTGGAAATTAAGATCCAATGCGACGCAATCATAGAAGATCGCATAAACGATGTGCTTCACGAAGTCATCATTATTTCGGCCACCTAGGCATACGAAATTGGACTCCTAAGTTGAGGTGTAAGTAAATGATGCTTACAAATCAGCTCCTTGTGGAGGGTGGACGGTGCGATGGCTTAGACAGCATCTTGCGCAATTTTCCAAGGTAGCTTTCAAAAGGGAAAGACGAGAATGTGTATAGAGGCCCGTGACGCTACACGATGTCGGCAATGTGCGTTATGCTGTGCGCATTATACACCATCTGCTCAGTATCGTATAAAACTTGGAATTTCCGCGTGAGTTAATCTTTAGCATAACCGATGTTACCTACACACCGCTGTGGACAAGCTAAATATCGCACAGCAGTAAATAAAAAAAGAAAGTTTTCCAGTAGCTACTTGGAATAATGTATCAGTGTGAATAACTTTTCCTAAGAAGAGGAGAAAATTTCGAAATTTAGCGCCTTCCAGGAATCATATTCTTGTAAGATCCTGCCACGCTGTGAAAATTCAGCTGATAGGCATGCATTCAGCGATAGAAGATGACGACACACTTCATCTACTGCAGGAGGAGGACAGCACAGGAGGGTACACTGAACCACTCGGCTTCGACCTAAGATTCCGAACCCACCTACCAATCAGCTTCTTCACTACACCTAGCTATACTTTGTGAAGTGGACCTAAGGGAAAATTAGACATGAGAACTAACTTACAGGCAGTGAATTGTGAAACTCCTACCCTGTGTTCGCCGCCAACAGAAAGATTGAAGTCATCGTCCTTTCTTTTCCTTTGGCCGTCGCCCACTTAAACAACTTTGTTGATCAATATCCCGAACACGTAGCACCGTTCGCATCCGTGATATGCGTTCACATTCTTAATCTGCTTAACGAAAGAACTAGCCAGTGCGTCACATATAACGACTGACACCCTTACAGTTACTGATTGATCTAAGTAACCGCAAGTAATCCCTCTGTACTACAGCAGGTTAATTTGATCGACTGTTTCCTTACAAAAAGTATGAACATCGTGAAGTTTACCTGTACCACAATAAAAAAGGTCAAGGTCACGGTCAAAGGCGGTTGGTTCAAATTCGAAGATAAGTGAATTCTCGAATTTTAAACCGATTTCTTCGTTTCCTGTCGAAAATATTAGCTTAAATTATTAACAATTTATTGTATTTCTACCTCATTATCAGCTGCATGCACCTATTGTTATTGTAATTGACAAAAGGGAGAAATATACAGTTTTAAACTTTTTCGCCCTACATAGCCTCATTAAAGTGCTCGCAGATTTACGTTTAAAGGATGGAATCTTAAGATTTATTCTGGAAATTAAGTTGAAATTTTGTAAATTTACCTAATTTCCAGCGAAGAATAATTTGCAGTAACTGGCATGCCAGTTGCTATAAGTTTTCATCCTGTATAGCCTCTTCACTAAATCTATTTTCAGTTTAAACTCGTTACCTCACAGATATTTGTTGGCAGTGCCTTGCTTAAAACACATATTTCAAATATTTCATCTTTTATTCCGCAAAACGTCACTAGTGACAATTTTTCTTTCGTATTATCGATTTGAAAAATACTTATATTTTAAAATCTATCTGAAACCCCAGTCAGTGCTTAGACGCAAACATCCTCTTCGCGTGAAACTTCCACTAGAGCAACCCACCGTAAGCATGAAGAAATTTAACCTTGACGCCCTGGAAAACTTCAATACCTTTATGTCTAAATATGTTTCTCTCTTCACGATCCTTGGTATCATTTTTGAGGGAAAGTTGTCTCAACAATGCGAGAAACTAGAGCCTTTTATAAGCATCGTCAGTACTGAGTCAATTGACCGACATAAGAGAAGATTCAATTTTTTTAAAAAAACGTCCCCAAGAGTAAAATCCTCCTGGACGCTGCATTTCATTTCCTTTACTCATGCGGCTCTAACTTTAAAGTCGCTGAAGCTAAAAGGTTGTCTTCCCATTGCAAAAACCCGCCAATTCCGGTCAAACGTTTTTCAGCAATTGAAGATGAGCATGAGCACTCAGTTCAATATTTAAAAAAAACAGTTGTTTATCTGTAGGGATAAAACCCCAATGATACGTAGGGTTTCGCTCGGGGGAGATAAGCGTAGGGAGTCTCGGGCACTAAGTGATGCCAATTCATCCAAATCTGTTGCTCAAATCTTCCATGTTCGGTCATCGGCTAAGCGTCTGAATGTAACTTCGCCCTTACTTGACTGTAACAAAAATTTGCTACAGACGATTAGGGCAAAGCAGAATTCTTAAATTCCTTTTTTACCAACCACTTTACCACTGAAACTAGCCCAACTCTCACAATTCCTCTGCTTTCAAATTCGATTATAACAACCATTAATTTCTCGCCTTCACGTATTCAAAAAGAAATAGCTCACCTAAAAATTCACATTCGGTTGGAACTGATAACATTCCAAACTCACTTTTTAAACAGTTAAGGGATTTTCCACCTTTACTAAGCAAGTTAATCTCAGTATTTCATGAAAATGGTTTCTTCCCCGATTATTGGAAAACTTCTTTTATAATACCAGTTTTAAAAGCTGGTTCCCGCTCGGACATTCATAACTATCGCGGTGTTCATAAAACGCCCTCTCTAGCTAAACTCCTCGAAAAACTAATTGCAAAACAAACCACGGATTTTTGCATAAGCAATCAAATTATAAACTTTTTCCAGCACGGCTTCTTACCGGATCACTCTTGTGAAAACTGCCACTTGTCTTTTATAAATCTACTAAACTCTCTTCGTAATGATCATCTATCTGTAATAGTTATATATTTTGATCTTAGTAAGGCATTCGATAAAGTGCCTCATAGACGACTTCTAGCTAAATTAGAAGTTATAGGATTTCGTAGTCCCCTAACAGACTTTATTAGATCATACCTGATCGAAAACAAAATGTTTTAGTAGGGTCCTCATACTGAAGTGCTACCCCGATTGTAAGTGGTGTCCTTCGAGGTACCGTATTAGGTCCGTTGTTGTTTTTACTGTATATAAATGATATTTCATCAATAGTTAAACATTCTCAATCTTTTAATTATGCTGATGACCTCAAATGCGTGTATTCCTTCTCTAACTCTACAACCGAACGGTGCCTAAAACAAATTCATTCAGACTCAGACCCTCTCTCGGCCTGGAGCTCTACATGGCTAATGGAGTTCTCACCTTCGAAGTGTCAGGACATGAGTTTTGGGCCTGTGAAGCCGCCGCAACCTCTCATTTTTGAAGGTTGCCCTATGATTTAATGTTCCTCCATCAAGAACTTGGGTTTAAGCTACACCAATAAATTAGATCTTTCACCTCATGCCGATAGAATTACGGCCAAAGCTGATCAGATTTGCGACTTTAATTCTTATAATTTCTACCTTCCTGAAATTAAAGTAAGACTTTATCGTATGATTGTACTTCCCATTCTGAAATTTTGCTGTCCTTTCTTCGGTTAAATGAACGAATCTAACCGTTCAAAAATTGAAAATGTCCAAAGACATTTCACAAAAAAACTCCTTTTTCCGACTCTTTCAACTATTTCCTACTCAACAGGTTGCCAGTTAGCGAAGCTAAAATTTCTTTGGGTCAGGAGACTTGAAGCAGGCTTTTGTCACCTTTTCCATCTCAATAAAAGTTCAACTCTCCCCAAGCTTTCTGTCATTACCCCCGTTAGTCTTCCTTATAACCTAAGAAATTCTGCTCTAATTATACCTCCCCCTGCATCACCCATGTGTAAACGCTCTCTCTTCTTTGCTTCTAGGTATAGTTTTCTTTGGAATAACTTGCCAATTGAAATTAGGTCGTTAACCAGTCTATCTGCATTCAAGCGAAGACTGCATATTTATCTTAACACTAATTCTATTAACCTTATATTTTCCTCCTCTTTTCCCAGTAGCTTTCCCCATGACTTGGAGAAAGGACCATCGGGAATTTAAGTGACCCTCTTGAAACTATATTTTCGCTACCTCGAGTCGCCCATGAACTATGATCTCTCCTTATATCACCAGTCATCCAAACGATGAAGTCATATGGACGTACGAATTTGGCGGTCCACAGTCTAAAATGCTGCCGTTTCTTTGGATACTAACCATCATCAGAATTCAATTATGGATCCTAAGATGCTGAGGACTTAAGTTAATTGACGCATTTTTGTGAGATTTGTTTCATACACCTAAGTGATCAAGAACGAATCATATCAACGTTTCATTATCTCATTATGAAATGCTACTGCAGTATTACCCTACTCTACCACCTGACCTTATTTTCTTAAGCATTTTTTCTTCTACCTTCTATTCAAAAATGAAGGTCTATTGAACTCTTCCTCCATTTTTAAGGTAGGAGTTTTTTCAATGCCTATTTTTTTCTAGTTCACCATTACTTTCAAAACATCGCTAACTGTTGACATAGCAGGACAAGTTCTGTCTTCATTATTAAGTGTTTGTACATTTTATCTGCACACATTGTCATAACATTATTTCGTTACTTATTTTTGCTTGGACAGTGCCTTGCCGGTGCTTACCAAATATAAATTCTAAATAAACTAAATAAATAAACTAAAAAAACCCACTGGAAATACGGCGCTTATGAAAGGATGGACAATCATTGCTAAAAATGGCTGAAATTCAAGTTTGATCTTCCAAAAAACGGGCCTGCTATCGATAGCTATATTAAATATAATCTCATTCTCACCTGCAAGAATCCTTCTCTTCTCAAGGAGTCGCTTAATTTGACACCCCAACCCTACGTGAACGTACTTCCCACTATCCATGTTTTCAACCCTGAAGCTGTATGATGCCCTTAAACAGTGTAAGGGGGTCCGTATGCATATCAGGTACCAGCGCTTAAAAATTTCCAGAATTTTACGCACGTGGGTATGGGCTACATTTGATTTAACAGCCTATTCCCAAACCCTATCCCAAATCGAGGTCTGCGACGGAAATGAACACTATGTGCTGCTTTCCTCATCTTTTGAAGATAAATTGCTATATCCTTCGTCATCAATTGATTATTCGGATAAAGCATGTGCGTCTAGGGGCACATCCGTCCAAACCCGATCGTTTGACGGTACATATGTGCATTCCTGATCAACTTTTACGCGCTTGCAACTGTACCTATTAACTTCCTCAGTAACGCACGGCATATTTCCGCCGAATCGCGGGCAATATACCTTCTTATTATCCTCTTACAGGCCAGCTTGAACATTAGACAACGCTATTAGAACAAAATCCATCGAAATAGTACACTGAAAAGGAATTTAAGTGCATAAATGGTTAGTTCACAAGAGCAGTCTCAAGTTTAGTCACGCGCACGCACGCAATGGCAGAGAAAAATGCCGTGGCGTGCTTCCCACGCCCGCTCAAGCCGCATCATAAGCCTACTGACCAACCACAGGTCAGAGGCTCAAAATCTATCAACAAAAGATCACGTGCACTGTCGTATCTCGACATTTCGGGATTTCAGTATATCCAGGCAATATCGACTGCTATCAGGGTGGGCGCACGATCTGCAACAAACTTAATTTGTTGGCTATGGAACACCAGCCGAGAATTTTTTGTATTATATTAACAGTCTCTTGCGAAAAATACCCATAGGATCCCTAGACGGCAGGTTGATTACGCACAGTGGTCTCTAGGAGACACGACAGGAAATTATTACACGTTTACTGGCATCAGGCACAGTCACAAAGGACGACTTTACAAAAGCTGCACTACCGAGATTCAATATTTTGACCTCTCATATTAAAGAGCAGGGCGTTAAACACTGCACCATGAACATACGGCGCATAGTTGCATAAAGTACTTTGTTAAATACGGCGCATCAACTGAGGATAACTTTTAATTCATTTAATGTCTCTTGTGAAAATTACCGAGGAAATCATTTGACTTCACGATGATTATACACAGGAGACACAAAAAGAAAATAGGACCAAGGTACTGACAAGACACACTGACAACTCTGCAAAAAATGAGATGGATTTCGCATCAACCCATCGTTGTATCGGCTGTTGGGTCCTAATCGACGAGTTCAAATACTTAAAGAGAAGCAAAGCCTACTGACGGAAATCATTGTGGCTATTCCAGAGGACAGCAATAGAATACCTTTTCTTATTCCACCAACTGCTCAATTGCAAGCAAAAAATATCCCCATAACGAAGGCCATCAAGGAAGACGAGATGATTTACGTCTCCAGGGAAACTTCGGACAAACCAGTTCCGCTGAAGAAAGAGGCAGTCGATGCTAATGCAGCGGCAATGAGTGAAGTTTAAGTACCTGTTACGGAAACGAACTCTACCAAATCACCGAACACCAGCGACGGATTAACGTCAAGAAACTGTTAGAAACTACAAGAAGGCCTCGCCGTTTATTCTGGAAGGGGATGCCTTTACCCCATTCCATCACAAGGCCAACTCAGTTTAGGAGAGTATTCAACAGTCTTTAGCTTCGTAAATCACCCTTGGGTTCATAATAAGAACTTTGCAGAACACCAAAATCAGGAGTACCGAGATCGACAACAGCGTTTAGTTATTCATGGTTTGCAATAAGCAACAGAAGTCCGACCTGAAGACCACGTCACTAAGGACCTCGCTTCTTTTCATGGCCTCCTTGACCAATTGCTCCTGCTAGGCGTGGAACTAAAAGTTCTGAAAGTATTCCGGATTGGTAAATGCGGTGAAAATAACCTAGGAACACTGGGATCGCGACCTTTCAAAATTATGCTGCAGAGCAAAGGCCAAGTCAAGGTGATCCTATCCAAAGAGCCAACCTCTGTCACTCGCATAAACAAGTTTGTTTAACCAGACTACCTCCAATGGGAAGGCTGAAACGCCTGGGAACTTGTCTTGGAATTACAATCAAAACTGAACGGTTGCTAACACAATCTGGTTATCTTCAAGGGGAAGGTATTTCAAAAGAATATGGCGTTTCCGTTGAATAAACCAATTGTAGTAAGGACAACGGCAGCAACTTTGCTAACGCCGACGCCATTAGGGAACAAATCGACAAAAGAGGCAAAAGAACGAAGTCAGTAACGTCCATTGTTTTGCCCGAGGAAACCAAAGTTAACAAAACGAATCAAAAAATGGAACAGGCGTGCGGGATTGAGGTCCGCGGGGACGTATTAAGGCCAATAACATTGACAAACGCAACCAGAAGTTTGGTTGTCGCAAAATTAACGTGCTTGTGTACAAATACCAATGTCCTTTTTTTTCTTAACTTGATTAGTTAAAAATTTGGCTTACCGGAGTATCTCCGGATGTGATAGCAGCTACCGAAACCTGGTTGTCCAGTTTTATTCGAAATAGCGAATTAACATTGTCTGGATGACAAATATCTCGGAGGGACAGAGAAAATCGACAGGGTGCTGGAATAATTGTTTATGTGAAAGGAGTCCTAATAGTGTCTGACAAGAGGACCAAGTTTGCGTGCAGCACGGTAGCTATATGGCTGAACAGCAAAGCTCTTGGCATTCCATGTTTTTACATCCTCACTATTGGCCACCAGGACAGACCTAGTTGCAGACGCCCATTTTTTGGAACGATTGAACTAGTTCTCTAGTCATGACAAAGGCTGACTTCAACGCACTAGGAATCAACTGGAGCTCTGTTCAAACGTCATGCCCGAAACCGACTTTTGATGATGGTTTTCTGCTGAAAATCTTGAAGGCACTCCTCACACAACATGTCCTGTTCCCAACTAGATCACGAGATGGACAAAAATGTACTTGCCTCGACCTGATCTTTACGAAAACATCAGGCAGCAACGACGAGATCATTTACCTGTGCCCACTTGGTTGACGTGACCATGTAGTGGTTATGTTGGACTACCCCTTATTCTTGACAGATATTGCAAGGCAAAGGTTAAGGTGGGCAGCTCGTTTTTGAAAGCTAAGTGAAATTTCAATTTTTTAAGGATTTCCTCATCACCTGCTTAAATTATCAGCTAATTTTTGGATAAATCTTCGAATTTTTAACACTACCCGTGGCACTCGTCCTCTCCAACAGGCGGGAATCTTTAGTCTCAACGATTTTACCTGACATAGCCAGGGGGATCTATTATACAAAGAGGTTTTCTCAAGCACGTATATAGGTCCTTAGTTAAAATTGTGGAAACACATTCTATTTCCAAAAATAAATTGCCTGCAGTTACCGCTGTTATTATCAACTTACCAACTGGCAGGAAAACTGTTTTGCAGAGTTCACCCTGCGTAACCTCATTGTTAGTTCCATTTTTCAGCGTAATATTTTAACCCGTAGCAGTTCCCATGTTAAGGACTAAAAGATCCTTCGGCATTTGTTTGTTGAAAACTATTTTCCGTGAGCACCGACCTAGTCTGTTTGGAATCATCATTTATCATTCTCCTTTTCAGTTTTGTTAGTTTTTGCCTGCTGATTGTTCAATTCAATTCTTAATTTCATATTTTGTGCATCCTGATGTCCTCAAGCAGTGTTTATTTTGAAACCATCACTGAAATTCGATTGCAAGATGTGCTAGATTGTCGCAAAATTATCAGTTGCCAGATTTTTCAAAATTTAAACAAATTGCAGCCTCCAAGCAAAAATGAGAACGAAAACATCAGCTCGTCGCAAACTCTCAGCCGTTGAACCGAAGTGTTGATTGGTTTCATCTAGTAGTCAACGCAGTGCTATGCATATGCAACCAGTTCTTAAAGCAAACAGCTTGATCAGTTCACTTAACAAATTTGTAACGACTTTATGTTAAAGTTTGGATCAGTTCTTTATATATTGGGAAAATTATTTGACGGTGACATATCGGCTATTCCTTCTCAAGAATGTCAGCTGCTGGACTCTCTTATCCATAATAATAATTATATTTAAAACCGGTTTACAGGCAATATCAGACGAAATATGCAGGGCGATCAGGCTAGAAGTGAAAAAACTCCTGGGAGTAAATATTTATTATTATTTTTCTCAACTCTATTTTACTCAGGAGAAAAAACCGCTGCCCATGGGATGATAGGCAGGAAAGACTTGCACAAGTGCAGTGTGTTTACAGTCTGCCTGTCTCTTTAAGGAGTCAGGATTCTGCTGCAGACAAGAGTGCATCCGTCGACGGGTACTGGCTGTCTGTTGAGGAATTCATCCGTTGCAGGCTGCAGAGACGGCGCCATCGTCCTCGAGATAAGACATTGGGTCGGACTCAGATTCCGTGCACTCCGCCCACCCGGAAGACAGATTCGACAGTTTTGGCACCCAGAATTCCGGAGAGCTGCTCTGAATGCAAAAAAATAGTAACAGTTCTCCTAAACAAAGAATAACTTCGCATGATTTTTATATTCTGAGCTAGTTTATTTCATATTAAATTAATAAATAAATTGTATATAAAAGGCCCAGAGGGCCCAACCATTACAAATTTAATTTCACGGTATAAATAAATGCAAAGAGGTTAATTGCTGCACTATGGGAATAGCCACATGAATAGCACAAATGCGTAGCGTGGTAGGCATATCCGATTCAGAACGTTTCGCCATTTTTAGAACAATAGTCAACAATCTTGGGAATATACGGTGAACTAGGAAAGAAGTAGTGAAAAACCTTCTACAAGTAGATCGTGAGCAGAGTTCAGTGAGCCAATTTGATACATCGGATTACGATGCTCCGATGATAAAACTCTTCAAGTAAAGAACTGTTGGACCGATTCTATTTTCTTCCTTTCACTAGGGCGCAGAAGGCTAAATGTAAACGAGCAGTATGCCAGACCAGGCCTAACGTACATTTTATAAAAGCAGAGCCTGATATCGATAGTTTAAAATTTTCAGGCGATAAACCCGGTAGTTCTGCTTGTGTCTGAGACAATCAGGGCGCAATCATCTTAAAGATTGAGACCGTTGGAATATATCTGTATATTTGTATATATTGAAGGGTAACAGGCATTGCCCTTGATGACCCTATTATTCTTAAGCTATCATTGTATGTGTACAGTCAATATAAAAGGGTGTACGTTTAAAAATGTTTGAGTCAAAGCATAAAATAACTTCAAATGCGTTTTCAAAGTTATGGGCGAAACATTGTGGAAGACAAGTAGAGCCCGAAAGATTTTAAAAGGCAATTTTTAAGTTATCCTGTTGTGAGAGTCGTCTTTTGTCAAATATTATGCCATCAAGCCTTCTTTTAAAATCATAAGTGCTGTCAGCGGTAACCGTCTCGCTTGGTAACGAGTTCCAAGGCCGTACCACTCGCTGGCCGAAAAAAAACTTTCTGAGTTTCAATCACGTGCGTTCGCTATTGACCTTGTAAGGATGACCACGCAGATGAGTTCCGCAGGCAAGCTTTAAGAAAGCCTCCAATCTCAGGGAGGAATCATGGCCCCGGATTATCCGGAATTTTCAGAGCAGGCTACACCGTAAGTGCCTGTAGGAAAGAGGAAATAAGTCAAGCTTTTTCAATCGGTCTTGGTAAGGTAAAGTCTTAAGACCATCGACCATCTTCGTTGGTCTCCGTTGCACCTGTTCAAGGAGGTCAACATCTTTCTTCCTCCACGGTATCCAGGCTGGTATACTGTAATCTAAATGTGGTATCACAAAGAAGCCATAGACTTTTCCGAAGAAATCAGTGGGAATATTTTTAACGCACATCTGATACTATACAGTGTACGTGTTGCCTTCTTGACTGCTTTCTTACAGTGTTCTGAGGGCATCAAATTCGCAGTTGTCTACGGGCCCAGATCTTTGTGTATTTCTACCTCTTTTAATGCAGTGCCATTAATAAAGTACTGGTGTTTCAGAGATATTTTTCGACCGGCACTTATGTGTAGGATCACACACTTGGATACATTAAACTTAAGAAGCCACCTGGCCGACTAGGCATTTAGTTTGTCGATATCGATTGAAACCCTTTTGCGTCATCAGTGCAGCTGACTTCAGTCCATATTTTCATGTCATCTGCAAACATGACAGCTAAACAATATAGGTCATTGAGACAGTCGTTCACGTAGATAGGGAAGAGTATGGGGCCCAAACCAGGACCCTGTGCAACACCACTTTTCTACTTTTGCCCCTTCCAAGCTAGAGTTTACAACAACAACTCTCTGTACTCTGAAAGACAAGAAATTCTTGATCCAATTGAAAAGGTTTCCTTAAATTCCTACGTTCCAAATCTTCTGTAAAAGAAGCCCGTGTGGTTCGCTATCAAAGGCCTTCTTGGAGTAAAAAATACAACATCTACTAGATCACCCTTATCTGTGGCCTTTGTCCATTTCACGAGCGACTGAAAGGCACTCGTGAGACAGGAACGTCCCAGACGGAAGCCGTGTTGGATATGCCCAGATCCTTGACAACTTCAGGCACATGGAGTTCGTGACCATCTATGCTTAGATGAGGCTGATTGTTGTCATCAACAACCAAAACCGAGCATTTGTACCAAGAAAGGGAAAGGCGCCATGTGCAGTACTACTGGGCAAAGGCCACAAGATAGTTTTTTAGGAGTTCAAGCACGGTGTTGCAATCTATCGGCTTGTATCGATAGGCAACTTTTAAATCGTCGGAATACATAAAGGGCCTAGAATTCTGAAATAAAACTTTTAGATCATTGACACAATGACAAAATAAGAGCGGGTCAAGCCCACTAACCTAAATAACTCCACTCCTCACACGTACGGGGATGGAGATAACATTGGATATCTTAGCATGTTGTGCACGAGGGCTCATGTAAGAATATATAAATGTCAGAAGTTTACCACGTAAACCGAAAGACAAGACTTTCAGGAGAAGGAGAGCATGGTTTGATCAAAAGCCTTAGTGAAATCGAAAAAGACTAGGTAAAGTGCAAAACCATTGTCACTAGATTGCAGAACGTTTTCAAAGAAATGGAGCAAACAGGTTTACGAGACCTTGTTTTGAGGAACCCATGCTGGGCCACATTCGGTAGGTTATTCTCGGTTAAGTGATGCATCATCTTATGTTTGATTCAAGTCCTCAAGATTTCGAAGCTGCGGAAAGTGTGTTGATCGGCTGAAAATCGTCAAATGACGTAGATTGGCTGCGTTTGGGGATAGTCAGAATGGGCGATTCCTTCCACACAGTGGGAAAGTTTTCACTTTTCAGAGCTAGATTTAATATCTAACACAGAAGGGACGAAAAAATATCGTTGGCATCCGCCTTTATAATACTGAACAGGACGCCATCTGGTCCAGGACTATGAGAATGATAATAACGTTGCATGGCTTCGGTTACGTCCCAGAGGGTAAAAGCCATGGTTTTGAGTACGGCACCGGTCACACCATGGATGGTCAGAAGGGAAGTGGTCAAATTTTCAATAAACTTTCTGGACAAGAAAACGTTAAAACTATCAGCCCTCAACTTAACATCAATTATAGGATTTCCAAGGGCGCCTCAAAGGATGGGGTGACGTGTTTTTCTATGGGTTCTTATTGTACGTGAAGAATGTTTCACGACACTTAACGAACGGTTTTCAACAAATTTAACCTCATAGGCTAGCTGCTTTTCTTCGACCAGCCTCGTAGCCTGCTCACAGATACGTCAGATCAAGGGCAGAATGGAAATGTTGTTTTGCTGATGGAATCGAGGAGTGAGTTTATGGAACCTACGGTGAAAAGATAAAGGGAGATAAACCTCATCCGGGACATCAATTATTTTCTTACACGGAACAAAACTGTTTTTCATTAAAACCGGAACTTTAGCTTGACCACGTCAACAATGCTGTTATAGATGCCGGTACAGTGCCTGAATATATACTCTTTCCGGAACCTCTCGTGCAACGAGAACTGCAAAATCTCAGAGAAGCCAAGTCATCTGGTCCGGACGATTTACCGGCAAAGTTCTTGAAAGAACTGGCCAGCGAACTATCCACACCACTATCGCATATATTCAATTCATTATTTTAATCAGGGAAACTGCCATCCGAATGGAAGGCAGCAAATATATACCCCATATACAAAAACAGGGGGGCTCGATCTAATGTCAAAAATTATCGGCCTGTCAGCCTAACCTCCATTTGCTGTAAAATCATTGAATCAATAATTACGAAGGTGACCATGAAGTTCCTTGAGGAAAACCGATTTCTCTCAGAATTCCAGCATGGTTTCAGACAGAATCGCTCCTGTCTTTCCAGTTAATTACTCTCCACAGAGCAGTGGACTCGCGCATTGGACGAAGATGGTAGGGTTGACGTCATCTACACTGATTTCAAGAAGGTTTTTGACAGCGTCCCCACACAAAAGTCTCATCTACAATTATCTGAAATTGTCATAAGAGGAATGCTGCTGACATGGATCTCAGACTTTCGTACAGGAAGATTGCAAACTGTGCGCATCGATACCTCGAAGTCAACACCTTCTCCAGTTCTAAGTGGTGTTCCTCAAGGCTCCGTCTTAGGGCCGTTACTCTTATTAGTGTACATCAACGACTGGGTCGACGACCTGTGTTCCAGTGCCGCCATGTTAACAGACGATGTTAAATTGTGGAGGGTCATCATATTTGATTCCGATAGGCACGCACTTCAAGAGGACCTCAACCGTCTTAGCAACTGGTCTGCTCGTTGGCTCTTAAATTTTAACGTTGGGAAGTGTGTGGTCCAAAGACTGTGTACCATAAGGACAAGTAAGGAGGATGATTCCTACCAATAAATTCTCAATGGGCAGCCCCTTTAAATTTTCGAGGAACAGTAGGACCTTGGTGTTCTAATAAACTCCTCACCTAAACCATCTTCACTGTGTTTAAATGCAGCTAAACGCGCGACACAGGTTTTATTTGCGCTCAGACGTGGATTTGTGCTGATTGATAAGGAAATATTCCGAAAAAGGTCAGGCTAAACGCGCGCAGCTCGTTTTTGAAAGCGACGTGAAAGTTCTAATTTTTTTCAGGATTTCCGCCTCCAAAGCTTAAATTACTACCTGATTTTTAGATAAAAACTTTGAAATTTTAACACTATCAACTGCTTATACCTGTGGTGCTCGCCCTCTCCTACAGGCGTGAACCTTTAGAGTCAACGTTTTCACCCGATATAGCCTCGTTATTAGTCAGGTGGATCTGTTATACTAGAAGTTTTCTCAAGCACGTATAAAGGTCTTTTAGTTAAAATTTTGAAAAAAATTCGTCACAGAATATTATTTGTCTGACTTTTCCCAAGTTTGACCAAATTAAAGCCTCCTCCTAGCAAAAATGAGAATGAAAATCCCAGCTCGTCGCAAGCTCTCAGCCATTGAACAAAAGCGTTGCTTGGTTTCATCTAGTAGTCACAGCAGTGCTTTGCATATGCAACAAGTTCCTTAAAGCTAAGCAGCGTGATCTCTCTTATTCACAAAATTATAATGATTTTATGTTAAAGTTTGGATCAGCACTCTCTATACTGGGGAACTTAGTTGACGGTGACATCTCTATTCTTCCCTCTCAGAAAGGTCAGTGTCTGGACTCTCTCGTCCATTTTGTTGCCAGTAAAACATAAGAATAACAGAAAAGAAATTACAATTTTCTTTTACAAATTGTTTCCCGGGACAGATGACCTTTTGACGTTGCGGTAGACTTCCTGTACTCGTGCGGCTTCAACTACAAAATAGTGAAAGCCAAACGCCTCTCCTCACGTAGAAAAAATCAACCTATATTAGTCACCCTTTTTGAATAAATCGAGGTGGACTCCATCGTTGCACAAAGAGGTCACATTTCTCGTTATCTAGAAGTTGCAAAATGTTTCATTTGTCGGGATCTTACACCGATGAAGCGAAGGAATGTGTTTCCCCTCTTGCATAGGTCTTCGGCCTCTCAATCCATTATCCATAAATTTGTTCATGGCTATGCAAACTATAACGAGACGGTACAGCAATCTCCTATAGTGCCCTGTTCAAAAACATCCTTAACTTCACCTCCCGCTTTTCTTTAAACGAATCCATTAACGCCTTCTTCCTCGCGAATAGGAATTTCAAACGCAGTAGCTATCCGCTAGGTCGTAAGCCCGCCTTTAATGTCAGTGACTCCGTCTAAAGTGCCACACTGACTGCTTTTCCGTTTAAAAGTAGTTTTCCTTGTAAGCCTACTGTTGAATAAGTCCAAAAACGGGGTAAAGTCTGTCTCGTTCCCATTCCACGCTATCCACTCCGGTCTCAGCTGTCCAATCTATTAAAATTATCAATAACCTGGGCAAGTGTAAGTTAGCTCCAACTTAAGTTCCAAAAAGAAAAACGTCATTACAGTTGGGAAACCCCATAACCCTCCAGCATCTTCTACACACACCCACAATTTACTTCTCAATTATCCCAACCAAACAATTTCTCAGGCTCCCCAATTTATTAATTCTACCCTTATGGTAGCAGTTTTCGAAACAATTTGTTCCATTTTCAAATCTTATTCTCCCCCCAATATTATGCGTGTATTCCTCAAAATCCTATTTTAAGACCTTCTCCTATTTTCGCTTACGCAGAAAATGGATACCTCCCAAGTATGTTTCTCTACAATAATCCTAATTTAGTTAGCAGTAGCAGCTTAGCTAATTGAAGACAGCAGCAATTTTACTTTCCACCCACACCTTCCTCTCTACAGTTTACTTCCCCACCACCCAGTCTTCCTTTTTTATAAATAAGGATAACCCTAGTTTGGATACTCGAAATGCGCTAGATGTCATATAACTTAATGCTAGATCTGTTATAAATAAGATGGCCCAACTGAGAGCCATTGCTTTCGAGTTAATGCCCAATGTTTTTTGTGTAACTGAATCTTGGACCTATCCCTTAATTTCCGACTCTTTGGTTGTCATAGGCCAGTATGACCTCTACCGTCAAGACGGCATTTGCAAGCGTGGTGGTGGTTGTCTTCTCTATATAAAAGCCTCATTAAAGCACTTCCCGTTTGATCTAAATGATACGTCATTCTCTGGTAATTACTGCTTCGCGTCTATCATCCTGTCGCCCAGGCATAAGGCGATTCTCGGATGTATTTAAGACCCGCATAATTCATCATCCGATGATGATGCAAAACTTTGATAAATTTTTTAATTGATTTCGGAGTCCAATTTAACATTAAAATAATCACTGGGGATTGTACGTTTCCAGAAATTGACTGGATTTTATTTTTTTGTCACCCAGATTTCAGCCTTTCCTCGATACAATTAATTTTTTCTAATTGTTCCCAGCTTGTCCATTATTCAACAAGAGACAAGCATATTAAAGACCTGATTTTTACAAATGACATTGGTCCCCTCTTCGTTGATTTTAAGCATGGCCTCTTTCAAAGTGACCGTACATTAATTCACTGTTGCCTTCCGATTTTCTCTTCGAAAAAGGCTAGCGCCGTTCGTACCTATCATGCTTTTTACCTCGCAGATATGAGCTTAATTAATCACTTTTAAGACGCATTGGACTGGCAGCATCTCTCCTCCACGAACGACGCAGCAAGTCTTTGTGACTTCATGTCATTCATTTCAAATAACATCCTGGAATTTGTGCCAACAAAATTGTCAAGCCCTACGCTTTGGAGTCCACCGTCCCTCACTTTCTTTTGCCAACCATTTCCTACGCCCAACGTTGATGTCAGTGACTCCATCTGGAGTGCCAAGACCAACTGCTTGTCCATTTCAAAGTATTTTCCTTGTGACTTAGTCCAAAAAACTGGGTCAAGTCCACTTCATTTCCGTTGCACCTCATCCACTCTGGTTCCAAATTTTCGATCTAATATGCTTATTAATAACCCAGGCAAGTCTTTGTATGCTCCTTATTTAATTTCCAAAATAAAAACGTCCTAACAGTTGGGAAACCTTCTTACCCTCCAGCATCTACTATGCATACAAATTTTTCTTCGAAATAATCCCTACCCAACAACTTATCAGGCTCCCCAATCCTCCCAAATGCTTCTTCCAGAGTGCCACACGTTCTTCGAAATGGACTTTAAAAAATACGAAAGCAGCTTAAGGATCTGTCCATGAGTTCGTTATCGGTCCACTTATGGATCACACAAATATTATAATAAGCTGCAAAAATGAGAATCATGCGATATAGGCGTAGGGGGACTCTAGCGATTAGCGACGATAATACTTCCACATCTGTTGCTCAAGTGTTCCACCTCCGTTCCTCCTGTATGTATCACAAAGTCATTGCGCACTTACTCGATTCCAATAATATTTTCATTACAGAGGATTTGGACAAAGCAAAATTGTTAAATTCCTTCTTTGCCAAACATTTTACCCTTGAAACCAATCCCATCCCTTTGATCCCCCTGACATCTAATGAGTTGCTCACTAACATTAATTTCATTCCTATTAATCTCCAGAAACAGATGAGCTAAACTAATTAATCACACTCAGTTCGAACCGAGAACATCTAAATTTCCCTTATCAAACAGCTAAGTGATTTCCTCCTTTGTTGACAAAAGTGTTCTCAGTTTTTCTTGAGAATGGTTTCTTTCCTGATTATTAGAAAACATCTATTATAATTCCAGTATTTAAATCTGGCTTATGTTCGGATGTTCACCATTATTGCGGCGTTAATTAAACACCTTCGCTTGCTAAGCTCTTTGTTTGCCTAATTTCCATAAAAATTACAGATATTTGCACGACCAATAAACTTCTTAGCTCTTCCCATCATGGCTTTATACCCGATCGCTCTTGTGAAACATGTCATCTGTCTTTTCTTTATCTATTAAAATCTCTTCATAGTGATCAACATTCTGTGGTCGTTATCTATTTTGATCTTCGCAAGGCCTTTGATAAAGTGCCTCATAGGATACTTATAGTTAAGTAAGAAGCTTTAAGGACTTCGTAGTCCTCTTACCAATTTCATTAGTCTATCTAACTCATCGTAAATAAAAGGTCTTAGTAGGATCCTCATTTCCATTTGAGACCCCTATTGTAAGCGGCGTCCTTCAAGGCACTGTGCTAGGTCCCCTTTTGTTTTCGCTTAATATTAATGCTATTTCGTCCACAGTTAAACACTCTCAGTCTTTTATTTATTTGGACGATCTTAAATGCATATATTACTTCCCTAAAAATTCCGCCCAACAATGCTTCGAAGAATTCCATGCAGATTTGCATGCTCTTTCCACGTGGAGCCCTACCTGGCAAATGTAATTCTCACCATCAAAGTGTCGTTAATGTGCCTTGGGGTTGACAGACTACCACAACCAGTTATTTTTCAATGCACCCCTGTGACTGGATGTTCCACTATCAAGGACATAGGTTTAAACTACACAAACAACTTAGATCTGTTGCCTCATGGCGATAGAATTACAGCCGAATGCCCAGATTTGTGGCTTCATTTCATATAATTTCCATCTTCCTGAACTTAAATTAAGACTTTATCGAATGTTTGGTTTGCTGAAGATGGTCCTGGTGTGATAGTCGTCGGTTTTTTAAAATTAAGAAATCAAACTACCGTTTTAACATATCCACGTTATTTCTTTTGCAAAAGAATTCCATGGTTGAACCACTAGCTGACTGAAGAAAACTTTTTGTTGATCAAGGCGCATACATTCGCGTTTGACCTTATATGGGTGACCACGCAGGTGAGCCATGTTTGTAAGCTCAAAGAAATCTGCGGTTTTTAGCGAATAGGTATGTTCGTGGATAATCCGGTATGTCCATAGCAGGTCACACCTCATTTGTCTATAGGATAGGATATTTATTTATTTATTTATTGCCAGTTTTCAGGCTAGTTCAAAAGAGATATACAGTAGAGGATAGAGCTGACAGTAAAAAACTCCTAATCGTTCTTTCAAGTAATTTTTTTAGGAGAAAAGAATGCAGCCCAGTGAATGCTTGAAGTTCGGAACAAAGAAGGGTTGCCACAGGTGCACAGTGTAGTCATTCACTTTTCAGTGTTAAAGATCCGGTATTATGCACCAGTTAAAAGTGTGAAGGCGAACGGTTGCTCGCTGCTGACTGAGAAATTAGCCAATTACGGACTGCAGAACATATAGCCCTCAGTATGAAGCCCGACACAGGATTCAGAGTCCGCGAAAGCCATCAGAACGGAAGAGAGAGCGAGTTTACAAAGCTCGAACCACAATGGGTCGAGCTTTTTAAACTCACAGCGTTTTTTGTAGGAAAGGTTTCCGTGTTCAAATAAGAAAAGTCTTTTTAATAAAGAAATGCTTGACCGTTTTCTCTTTTTCCATTCACTACCATGCAGAAGACTAAACAGAAGCGATCAGTATTCCAGAAAAGGTCTGACATACAATTTATAAAGGCTGGTTCTAATATTTATTGTTTGACCATTTATGAGAATAAACCCAGTAGTTTTGCATGCTTGAGACAATCAGGGCGCAGTGCTCTGACAGATTAAGACCATTAGAATATGATATGCCCAGATCCTTTATAACACCTGGCACATTTAGGTCACGACATTCTATGCTAATCTGAGGCTGATGGTTGTCGCCAACAACCATAATGGAGCATTTGTCCCAAGAAAGGGAAAGGCACCATGTGCAACACCACTGAGCGAAGGCCTTAAGATCCTTTTTTAAGATCTCAAGTACGATATTGCAATCTGCTGGTTACTGTTGATATGAAACTTTTAACTCGTCAGCGTACATAAAGCGCCTACCATACTGAAAACAATCAGGAACATCGTTGAAAAAATGGTAAAATAGGAGCAGACCAAGCATGCTACCCTGAATAACCCCACTCCTCGCATGTGTGTGGATGGAGTTAACATTGCAAATTTTAACACGCAGCGTGCAAGCATCCAAAAATGAAGATATTATGTTAAGAAGTTTGTTGCATATGCCGAAGGAGGCAATGTTCAGTAGGAGGAGATCATGTTCAACATGGTCAACACCTAAGTGAAATCGGAATAAACGGTGTTAGGTGAAAAACTGATGTCTCTAGATTGTATCACATGAGCAAAGAAAGAGAGCTGGCAGGTGTCACATGACATTTTTCGAGGAACCCATGTTGAGGCGCATTAAGCAGGTTTTTCTTTGTAAGGTGACGCATAATCTTGTCTTTCATCAAGGTCTCCAAGATCTTCGGGGCTGCGGGAAGAGTATTTATTAGCCTAAAGTCGTCAAATGACGTAGATAGGCCGTGTTTGGGTGAAGGCAGAAAGTGCGATTCATTCCATAAAATAGGGAAGTTTTCGCTTTCCAGAGCAAGATTTAATATCTTATACAGAAGGGACGGAAATATTTTATTTGCATCAGCCTTTAGAACGCTCACCAGGGCACCATATTTTTCAGGAATGTAAGTTATGAAAACGCCGAATGGCTACGGTCAAGTCCCAGAGGGTAAAAGTTATGGTTTTGAGGACGGTATCGGTCCAATCCCGGATTTTCGGAAAGGTGCGAACGGAATTTTCAAAAACGTTTCTGGACAGGAAAGCATTGGAGCTATCAGCCGTCAACTTGGCGTCAGCTATGGGGTTTCCTAGGGCGCCTCGAAGTATGAGTTGCTGCATTTTTCTCTGCACTTTTACTGTTCGCGAAAAGATTTTCGCAAAGTTTAACTAAGGGCTTTGGCAAAGATGACCTCATTAACTTGTTTTTTTTTCAGAAAGCCTTTAAACTGTTCAAAGATCAGCTGGATTAAGGGCAGGACGGAAGTGTCGTTTTGTAGATGAAAATGGCATGAGAGTCTACGCAGTCTTCGGTGGAAAGACAAAGAAAGGTAGACTTATCCTTTACATTAATTATTTTCTTAAGGAGAACAAAACGAGAAATGAGTGGACCTAGAATTTTGTACATTGCATCAGTACAAACATTCACATCCATACACAGAAAGAAGTTACTCCAATCGTGATAATTAAGATGTGTTATTAATTCCCCGGTTTGCGGAGCAGGTTCGAAACCAAGTCACGAACTTATTTTACGTAGCATTAAATTTAGTTAACCTGCGTTTTGCATACTTATTGGGCTACAAAGAAAATGCGTTTGATGTTATCATCGTCAAAAAATTACCGGCGAGTCGAAAATGATATTCAATTATATGCTATATGAGGATTTTAACAAGTATATAAGAATATGAGGATATACCGACTCAGCCTTTGGTTTGATCCCCTTCAACGATTAAGAGGAGATTCAGGGAGCGCCCAGCTGGTGTGAGTTTCAGAATTGGGCGAAGATCGGAGCTTGCACTTCCAATTGCGTTAAATCTTGGGGCTGAGAAGAATCTGCAGTAGTTGAATTTTTTTAAGCGTCACATAATTCTCACATCCAAGTTGCTATATGCGAACTCGGGAGAATATGCAGAAAATTCTTTGATAATTTAACAAGCACAATATGTTCTACACTGAGATTGAGACTAAACACTCGTAGGCTCGAAGGACTGGAAATTTGAAAACAATTTCAAAAGACGCGCCATGGGTTCTTCGCTTCTAGATATTGGTTTCGATGGAATAACCTGAAATCGATGTAAGGTTATCAAATAACCTGTCAACCTTCAAGTCAATACTGCACATATTTCTTTAAAATGATTCGATTAATCATTTATTTTCCTCATCCTTTTCGAACTGCTTTCTCCATGACCCCGAGAAAGGAACATCGGAAATTTAGAAGACCGTCTCCAAATTATGCCTTACATGCATCGTTTTTCCACGAACTAAGATACTCTCATAACCCATCCCTCATTAAAAGGATCATCAAACAATTGGGTCATATTTGCAAGCTCATTGTAAACCACCACCATTTCTTTTGCCGATAACCATCCTCAGAATTACAATCTGAATAGTGAGCTTTGCAGGCCTCAGATTCATCGTCAATTCTCATGCCAACTAGCACCCCTGATATCAGTATTTTGACTTCTTCTCACTTAATTGCAGGATATCACATTATCCTTTCGTAATACGCTCAGAAGCAACGTACCATGCTGCTTCAAATTCCTTTTCGGAACATTTTTGTTTCCCCTGAACCTATTTTTTAAAGAAAAGACAATCTTCGCAGCCTGGTTTCGGCCCCTTTTGATTTTGACAATCATTGGGTGTTAACTCGGTGGAAGCTCTCTTTTTTCTGATGGCATTTGCGGACTCTGAATCTTGTGCCAGACTTCATGTTGAGGGCAATATTGCTGGCTCTGCAGTCCGTAATCGGCTTACTTCTCAGTTGACAGCGAGCAACCGTTCGCCAACATACCTGCTGCTGGTGTAGAATATCGGATCCCTAACACTGAAAGGAGAAGAACTACACCATGCAGCTGTGTCAAGCCTTCCCCGTCCTGAACTTTAATTACTCAATAAGTTGCAGTTTTTCTTCTGGAAACACTTTAAAGAAAGATCATGAGTTTTTTCACTGGCAGCTCACTCTTCTACTGTATATCTCTTTTGAACTTGCCTGTTAACTGGCAATAATTAAATAAATGAATTTGGGAATATTGACGACTCCAATGGTTCCCTTGGTCTTTGCAGTTTCCCTCTTTCTTGACTCTTTGTAAACAGCTACAACCTCGTCCACCATCGCATCTACCGTGCCTTAAGGCGATGGTGCTTGTGGCCCTATCCTTCTCTCAGGTGTCGACCCTACATGGACTCTTGACGATCGTTTTGGGTTCCTCTGTTGGAGGTCTGAGAAATCAGCAATGAGAGTATCATGGTAACTTCTTTGGCATTTCGACCGTGACCTTCACGATATATACTGTCCTTTCCTCGTTTGACCCTAGTCATACTGATGATACCCGCTAAGGTTTCCCCTGTCTAGAGTCCTTGGCGGTTACGCTTTTAGCTAGTCGGTTCGTATTGTGATCACACCCACTTTGGTGAAAAGTAGCCTTTGTTGTTACATGATTTCACCCACAATGAGGAGCATTTCGAACTCTCAAAAACTCTCAGCAGTATGTCGTTCCTACCTCAGGCGTATGTTTTTTTCCCAAGATCGACAGTTTTTTCTCCTTAAAAACCCACAAACTTCATTAAAAATATGCCTTACTCATTAAAATATCTAAGGTGTTGTTTGTTTAGTGCCTGTTCTTTTTAATTATGTTTTAGAGCACATTGGTTTTTTTGTCATTTGTCATCGCCAAGAAGCTGACTTACTATTCATAACTTAACTGTACGCGATTTCGAATTTGGTTTATTTTTTCCATGACAGTGCCCTTCCGGGTTATCAAATAAAACATCTACTTATTTATCTATCTTTCTACGTTTTGATTTCAAAGAAGAATGAAAGCGATAAGTTTTGAGAAGGATTTTTCCCAATATAAGAGCAGAGTTAACCAACCTCGACTGGACATCGAATTTTTCGGGCAATGTGAACGATGATTGGAATTTTTTCCGAAATGATCTTCTGCAGCTCAGCGACAACCACTGCACTGCGATGCAGTGTCCATTAGAACAAGTGCCCTGGGTGGCTGGATAGCAACCTGAAAAGGAAAATCAACAGGAAGCATAAATTGCGGAGAAAATACTGCAAGTCTAAACATGTCGCACGTTTTACCAAGTACAAAACACAGGGAAACAAACTGATAAAGCTCATCCCTAAAACGCGCGGGAATTTTAAAAGTCTGTGCTGCAAAAGACAACGCAGAATCCAGATTAAGCCTCCAGCTATCTCTTAAGATAGGAAAGTCAAAAGCATCAAACTTGCGAAAAACCGGGACAAAACTGAGTCCTTTTCACATTTCTTCCACTCCTTTTACACGAATGACGCAAGATTCCTTCATCGCTATACGGAGAACCTGCAGACTCCAAGCATTAGTCCCATTCTGTTTTCAGAAGTTCTTATCCTACGGGAGTTAAAGGAACTAAACGAGTTGAAATCTCCTCGACCGGATAAGAAGCCATCCAAGCTTCTCAAAGGGCTCGCCTGTGAATATTTGTGCCTCTGTCAGTGCCCTTACAAGGTTCACTTGACTCTGGAACACTTCCTACGGATTGAAAGCTGGCGCATATAACTCCCTACTCAAAAGCGGTATAAGGTTGTCCGTTCCTAATTGCAGGCCCATAAGCTTGACATGCGCTTTTGGCAAGGTTATGAAGAGGATCATTAAGAGCGAATTGGCACAATTCGTAGAGACTCATGATTTTTTATCAAACCGTCAACGCAGGTTCCGAAAAGGAAGATTCTGAACGACTTCTTTACTACAATCTATGTAGGACTGGACGCGACTACTTGAGAGAGGCACGCAGTTCTCATCGCCTTCATTGACTTTCGAAAGGCATTCGAAATTGTGCTAAAACAAAGATTGTTAGACAAGCTAGAAAGAATAGGAATCAGGGGTAACCTCCTTCAATGGATTGAGAGCTTCCTTGTAGACCGGCGCAAGGTTATTTGCATCGGTCGAGAGAGGCCAATTTCGGCTGTCGTCAAGAGCTAGGTTCCCCGGGTTTCAGTACGAGGGCCAATTCGGTTCTGATGTAAGTGGATGATTGTGTCAGAGGTCTGAACTATGAAGCCAACTACGTTTGCCGACAAAACTAAAATATGGAGTGTAATCCAGAGCTGTGCCGATGAAGATAGACTACAGACAAGCCTAAACTGGTTGGCAGAGTGATCGAGTCATTGGCTTTTGCGGTTTAACGTTGTTTTGTGTACAAAACTTCTCTTAGGCAACTCATCCGGATCCGCCGACAGTAGAAGCTACTTCCTCAATGGTGCAACCTTACAAGACGTGGAAACCCCAAAAAGCTTGGTGTGCTGACAAACACCACTTTACAATCGTCCGCTCACTATTTGAGAGTGGCTAACAGCAGAATGTGTGTGTTGTACGCCATAAGTAGGTTGGCCAGGCTGGGTGTGCATCCGTTTTCCTCTGTCAAAAAGTTCAAACCATGGAATGCCCCCTGCAGATGTTGTGATGTCACCATTGCTGGAAAGCTTTAAAAGGAACCTTGACAGCTTTTGGCTCCACAATGAACCGGAGCGATGACTTATTTAACCTGACCCTTAAAGCGCCCGCCCTGGTTGTCATATTTTTTGATCGTCTTTGCAGTATTGAAACCCAGATGATTTCTCTCAGCACAGAATTTAAGTTTACGTTAGTAGAAGGGGAATCAAATGCCCATGCCTATTTCCCTCAATTAATTAAATTGAGTTGAATAGCGAACCTCTAGGTGGTCCAACACCTGAAGCTGAAGCTCACGACCTGTTGATAAGAGTTCCAACGCTGTAAAAATTGAGTCACGGACTCGTTATCTTGCCGGTTTAGATAGGGAATATTGGCCTTGTTTGATGAACGCTCAACGATCGGCTATGAGACTCAGTCAACCCGTTCCACCTCGGTGATCACTCTCGATTGCCATCAGCAATCGCATAACGGCTAGTATTGCAGGCAGTATGCTAGAGCGTTAGACTTCTAATCAACAGGTCGCGGGTTTGAACATCGGGTGATGCAGTACCTGGGACTCGGTATTATTGGCTAATGATGGCTAATGAGCCAGAAATTTGTCATTCCAATTTCCCTTGTCTTCGTTGGCAATGCTCATCAGCCTATAATACTAGCCGCTGCGCGGCTGTTGCCGGGGCAGAACAGGATGAGTGAGTACCATAACCTATCGGTGGGCATTCATAGACCAATGGGGTATTAAGTTGCACTGCTCTGTACTGCAACTGAGGAATCTATATCTGTTTGTTAAAACCCTGATCTCCAGACCTTCAGCACTCGTAGGCTGGAATTTCCATTGCTATCCAACTTTCCCAAACAGCATAGCGGTCCTTGGATATTTTCGGGGGAGACAGTAAGTAGGCCACCGAATCCCTTCACTCCGCTCTCTCTTGACTTATTGGAGATGACTCTGTATTCCTTGACCTCATTAACAACGCTGTTCGTCATAAAATTGAGAGAAGCTCTGGTAGACTGGGATGTTTTCCGGTACTTCTTTATTCTCTTAACCATCCCTATTCTCGAACAAGTTAAATTAGCACAGCTGGTCTAGGTGGTATAGTGATAAGGGATCCCGCACAATATAAATCAGACAGGGCAAGGAGGGTTCAACTCCCTCGTTATTGTAAGAATGTCATTCTGTTTGTAAATATTGCTGACAAGCGTCAGAGTAAGTATTTGGCTTCCTTAAATGTATTTATCTGGTCTAGCAACGCATTTGTGACAACGACGTATTCTACAGGTGCAAGCTAGGAACTGTTGAAGATGCTTTGTTGTTAAAGGACCGCAAACGATACAATATTATGGATTCCCTGTAAAGCTAGGGAGGCGAAATACTGGCTGACATCCCGAAAAACAGCTGGCATTCTACAGATTCCTGATCGGCTCACCTCACCCCTCTGCAGAAAGGGATGCCACGTCTACCCACTCAGTTCTATGGAATTACCAATTACAATTCCATGGTTCATTGTGTAAGGCATGAATTACTGCACAAAAAATGCAACTACGTTTCCAAAGCAGTCTATCTGACCAGCACTGTGGGTGTACCTGGTAACCTTGCACGCACGCCTGCGTAAAAGATTTTGTTTATTGTGCATTACTTTGTTTATATGAACGCTCGTCTTGCTGAATGGCAGCAGGCTGAAAACACACTGCGATGTCTCCGCCTGTTGGACAGGTCACCGGAAGTTGTGTTGCACACGTTCATCCAGTGCTGGTGGGGAGTGGTACCGTCGGCTTAGGAGACCGGTTAAGGTCTCGCGACCAGTTCACACGCCCACGCAGTACTGGGGGCCCCAAGTTAGTGCATGATAAATCAAAAGATATCTCATAACTGAGAAGGGTCACGCGCACAGTGTTGCAGAGGTAGACGAGTGTTAGTTCACTCAGTGGAGTCACTAGTTAGATAACCTGTTTTGTGTCTTTAGTCAGAGGGATTACTGCATGTGTCTCAGACTGAAAACCAATGCAGCGCTACTTGGTCATTCGCACATAGACTATAAATTCAGAAACGAGGAATTTTAACAAAGAAAGCAAGGGATACTGTCTCCATCAACTGCGGTGTTCCATTTCCAAGCCAAGCAAACTCTAAGTTTTGAAATGGGTCCGGTCCTGGGATCATCTGGTCGAGAAGGGTAAGCTGGCTAAATAAACACCTTGACTAAACTCTCTCATATTTCTTGTCAATGGATCGCTATCCTCCCACCAACACTCAGAACGGTCGTGTTAGATGGTTTGTGGTGAACGTACTCAAACTGAGGGATGTTTCGGGGGTTCAGATGTTCTCTGGGAATTTTCCATCCTCATTACCTTCCCTATTCTCGAAAGAGTTAGATGATCACAGCAAATCTAAATGGTGAAGTGATCACCGATTCCGCGGGATGTAAGTCAAACAGAGAAAGAATGGTACACCAGCTATCATGGACACCAAAACAACATATGACAGGGGGCCGACGACTATTCATCGTGGTATCTCGCAGCCGGGAAACAAGTCATAACGTGTCTTTTCTGGCTCGCTGTTAATCCTGCCAACCAGGTGTGAAGCGCTGTGAGGGATGATAGAGATGTGCGGATCAGGTCTCTGTTTGCCAAATGACACATGCCTGAGCGTGTCAGCCAATACTCCCTACTTCTTGCCACTGGCCACCTACCAAGGGCGACTGAAAGCACTTAATGTTTCGTATGGTTGTGGTTGCAACTCAAGTTACTAGAGGCGTTCAAATGTAATAAAGGCGGGAATAATTGGCTACTCTTCTCATCTAAACTGCATACACGCCTTTTATTTTCCTATGCCTTGATGAGAAAGAAGGAAGGCGGACATGGGATGATTGGATTCCAAATTTCAACTCGCAACATACACCAGAAAGACGGACAACAACTTTGAACTCTTGAAGACAGACCAATGCGAGTCAAAACAGTGTGGGGCAGGACCGATTCGCACTATCTAACTATTTGGGTTTACCAGACTGCAGTTAGTTTCATGCAAACAATCTTCTCTTACAGCATTGACAGTTCGACAGCCAGCTCACATGAGGAGTTATCAAACTGAATAGCTACCACCCTCCTTAAATAATATTTTTTGAAACAAAAATACCTTTCAGGGTTTGGCTAACATTTTGATGGTGCAAATCTACTGCACGTTTCGCTTTCACTCAATTTCTTACTACCTTTAAGATGTGCGGATTTGTCAGCCTAACTGCAGCCTTCAGATGTAGCACCTGAAGTGTTCCTCCTCGGGACGCCTGTTTCTACGCTGCGCCTCTCGCGCCTACTTGTACAGACCGGCAGCTTCTCAGCCAATCACAACTATCCAAACCAGCCAATCAATTTCAAGGCCGACTCAGACATGCTCTCAATCATGCCGCAACTCTCGGGGGACGTCTCTCTCACGGCGCTGGACGTATTTTCTCGTCTGCCTTCCAACTGGTTCCAATATTTCTGTGCAGCATAGACATTCCTCTCAACTGGCACCACCTTCGTCTCTTTCTACTCAGGATCAAGCCTGAAGGTCGTAGTCACAAGGTCTTCCTATGACTTCAGCTGCCGCACTATGTTCTAAAACATGCTGGCCTCTGGGCTGCTGGCTGTGGATCTTCTTCTTCTTATACCAGAACATCCTGTGAAAAATCTCAAATTCCCACCATCGATAGGGCCGTACGCGTGAGCAAAGGCTCCATCCTTGCTCAGTGATGCAGCCAACGCTCATTGCTTAGCTGATTTGAGGATTGCATTCACTGTCTTGTTGGCCTGCCATGGTCAAGATTTATTTCGTTTCATTTCGTTTCCGTTCTCCTTTAGACTCCTGATGATTGATATCAAAAACAGTTAAATGTCCTTTCCCAGTCCTCGATTCTTTGTTACCATCAGTATCGTACACAGTACACGCTGAAGATGACAAAAAATTGTAAAAATCCTCTCGTAAGGGATGGATTACTTCAGTGAAATTTTACTACGGAGTAGGAGTGAATATTATTCGTAGGTAAGTCTCACGGTTTACGAGGCTGCGATTTGCGTTTGCGTCGTTCCGTATGCCTGCACCACCCAAGATGTCACCAATGAAGGTAGTATAATCTTCATCCTTTGCACGAAAGCACATTACCTCTGCCTTCCCCTGCCGCAAAGTAAATGTAATGCACTTTACCTCAATGTTACAATATCCCAATTGATAGCCTTTACGAAAGCATTAAACTCCACAGTTATTAGACAACGAGTATAAACCTGTGTTTGTACTATAATAAGTTCATTTCCAGTATACAGATCTGTGACTTTTTGAAGTGCCTTTCAAAAAACGTTAATGGCTGAAAACGCTGGCCCCGGGGCACGTGATCGTTAAAAGCGGAAAGTGATCACAAACATAAAAAGATCGGCCAACGCTGCAGTTAAGGTTACGGCTAGGTTTGAGTTCAGAGTAAGGGTTAAGACCGATGTGGGTAGGGATGCCTTGTATGGCTGCCTAAACAGGACAAGGGAATAGGCACCGTCCCACCCACTTGAAAGAGGGGGCCTTACAGTGAATTTCAGGAAAGGTATACATAGCCGTGTCTTAAAACAAACCCTAACCCTAACATAAAACTAAACTGCCACCTTGATCTTAACCCTAGCCCCAACCTCAATTGACGCTATACAGTTAACGCGATAAAGACCTTAACCCTTAGCCTATTCATGACACTGATTCAAAGTCTGACGTTAATCACCCACCTTAACCTAATTCAAAACTTAAACCTAACCACTCACCTTAATACTTACCATAATTTCCCCGGACTTTTATCGCAGTCACACGTATTGTGGACAGTTCCTATTTCAGTGTCCTACCCAAAGAGGGTTGTAGGGGTATTGCCGTTGTCTTGGGCAGGGACTTGTGGAGTCAAACGGAAAATTGGGTTCCTGTGTGTGGTCTTGTAAGGTTGTTCTCCAGTTCGCCTGATCCAGGGTGGCCACGACCCGGTAAGGATCACTTATATAGCACACTTCTGGACATGAGAACACGAACGGACACCCCGAGTGATAGAGGTTACCTTTTGCATAATACCAAAAAGGAAAAATACCCAGGTGTGCTTATCTCGATGGCAATCCTAGCTCTCATCTTAGTCGTAACCCAACATGAAACCTAACACCACAGTTAACACTGACCCTTACAATGACCCTAGCTGAAAACCTAACCGTAGGCGGGAGACTGACCCTAATATCTCTGGTTGGGGTTTGTTGTTCGAGTCGGTTGTCTGTCACTGCCAGGATAAAGAATTGTGACTGTTTGAAATGCCTTTCAAACCAAACGTTCATGGCTGAAAACGCAGGACACCGAGGCACGTGATCGTTCAAAAGCGAAAAGTGATCATAAACATAAATAGTTCGGTTAGCCACGCCATGCATACAGCTAAATCAGTGCGTGATGTCTGGTGCAATAGCAGCTGTCAACTTCCGCGCAAATTCACTGCTTTGTGGGCGGATGTGGGCGGGTGTGGGCTTAAGGTCGGTGTTCCTGTAAACAGTCGGCAGCACAGAATGCGGTCAGTACCCAAACATGCTATCAAGACACAACTTTTAGGGATGTTTATTTAATGCATAAGTCAACCGATTCCAATCTTACCCAGATTCGTCCCCTTTGGATGTTAACTTTCCTTCTGTGATGTCTAGAAGTTGATGATAACAGTCCTTTACAGCCTAGCGGTATCTGAAAGACCGGTGTTACCTAGAGGAATGTTGGGTGGCAATAATGTTGACTGAGAGAGGGTTGTCGCCTTCTAAGAATTTCCGCACAAGTCGAGGCGTATTTCTCAGGTTCACCTTTCAGTCCTGCAACAAATCATTGTAATAATAAACCCTAAATAATGCAGACATGCTCTCAATCATGCCACAACTCTCTGGGGACGTCTTTCTCATGGCGCTGGACGTATTTTCTCGTCTGCCTTCCAACTGGTTCCAATATTTCTGTTCAGCATAGACATTCCTCTCAACTGGCACCACCTTCGTCTGTTTCTACTCAGGATCGGGAATGAAGGTCGTAGTTGCTAGGTCATCCTATGACTTAAGCTGTCGCAACATGTTCTAAAACATGCTGGCCTCTGGGCTGCTGGCTGTAGAAAATCTCAAATGCCCACCACGTGCGCCCCACAGAGGGATGACAGCAGGGACGGAGAATAGTGTCTGAATTAGTTTATAGTGATAGTAGACTTGCGGTGCATCGACCACCCATTCTCATCCTTTTCCCTTCACTCTGGTGTCAAGACAGAGTCATGAAAACCAAAGAGGGTGCAAGTGGCTGGTGAGGCGCAAAACCGCACCTAGGCGTGCCACCATATCACCCTCCCGCCCCATGAGCGCATCCACAATAGCACCCTTCATGTCCTGATTTAGCTTCTGTGTCGGTCCAGTGCATTTCCAGTGTGGCCCGTTTAAGGATCATAAACACCTTCTCAATTGGTCTATCACCCCACACCCACAGTATTCAAGGTGGGCAGGTAGTTTTAACAAGAATACAACCAAGGAACCAATTCGTTATATAATTCAAACACACCGTGAAGCAAAGTGTCCTAACATGGATCAATAGAGGGATAAAATAATATTTACTCGAATAGTCCATTCACAGTCATTGAAAGGTCACAAATAAACTTGACAAAATCTCAGGTTATAATGCGTCTGAACAAAAATTCAAACAAACAGCTCGTTGAAAGGAGAGTGCTCACTTTGCATCGGCAAGCTTGTGGACCAGCAGTTGCAAACCTTCAATTCTACGGCACTTTGTCCTAACGGAATCAGGAGCCTTCATCTCCAAGCGCGTCATAAACTCCGCCAGAGCCGCCTGCAGACTACTGAATGAGACAACTGTATGTTCCCCCAAATCTACACTGATGCTTCCTGGATAAAAACCAAAATTGTGAGGACCCGACCAGATAGCAAGCACTGACTTTCCGTCACGAAGGATGTCACACGAACACCCGGTCTTAAGACGTAACGTTGAGTTCCAGGAGGCCACCGTCTTCTCATAAGCGACAAAAGTACACAGTGCCTCCTACTGACTCCTTGTCTTCCGCTTCGGCGGAATGCGGTTTGAATAAAAAGATTCTGCTGCCGTAGGAACAAACAGACTCGTTGATGGCCTGAACCAAGCTCTCCTGCGTAGTGCTACTCGTACTGCAGTTGGGACAGCTGGGCGGAGCGGCGGTGGTCAGGCTGGGTGCAGCCGTCACGACTGGCGTCGCCTTGGTAACGTTTGGCTCTTGCAGGAAATCGGGGTTCCAGTAACGTTTGCAGGTGTTCGGCAGGAAGAAGACTTCCGTCTTCTGCTGGGGAGCGTAGTAATCTTGCACACGGATCAGTGAGGAGCTGAGAGGCTCAACAAACATCTTCTGTCTAAGCGGTAGGGTGAAGCATCGCGATAGCTTATCACGTCCGCCGACAGTCTCGGATTCAGTCTCCGTGAATGCCTCAAAGTAGGCAAATAGCGTCTGCTTCTGCGCATCGTATTCAACGCGGCTTAGACCAGGGTATTTCAAACTTGCCAAGTCTGCTTCCCGCATCGTCCATCCACTGGGCAGTTCGAACGTCACCAGAATCATGCCTGTGGCGATAGAGTCCGCCGACTTAACAGCGCTTTCAGATAAACTTACACATACGGTCGTCTTGGCATAAAAGTGCACTCGGGGGTGAAATCGTGCCCCTGGGTTGTACTGACACTGAGCACAAAGAAGGCATTGTCCGAAATGTCAGTAGGAGCGGGTGTGTTATAGAGCAGAGAAAGATGCACGGCAACACAGGTGGCTCTCGCTGGTGACGATACCTTCCATCTGACCTCCTTCGAGTCTCCCCGCCTGTGATAACCCAGCTCAACTTGTTGCGAGATGTGTGCATTCGTTCGGTTTACCACTAGCTCCTCTGTCTTCAAGCCGCCAGGTAGAATACTGGCCGTCAATACTGCAGAGGCCTCATGTCCAGATGATGCGGATGCGACAGTGGACAGATGTAACCGGCCAGCTGCGTGCGCCAATGCCCGCAGGGCCACAACAGTGTCCTGTGTCGAGTAGAATCCACCCAGCTCATTTTGCTGCGCCGAAAGCCAGCGGATGACGGGCAGCAGTTGAGTGATGGGCTGAGACTCGGCCAGAGCAAGGTACGCGTAGGCCGTCGTCTCGACTTCTGAGGCGGGATAAGCCGTATTCTCATCGTTCCACCAGCGCAGCGCTCCGCTTGGGGACTTCTTTTCAGATGCCCTGCTCACCAATATTCTGTAAACAAATTCCCGCTTTTCTACCAAATCAGGTAATTCAGGGAGACGTCGCAGTGCATAAGCCACTTTGGCAAGAACTCGTAGGGGGAATTTCGGAGGCATTATATGCTTCCATTGTGTTCAAAAAGACATCTACTTGCCGAATCCATTGTATTAGCGTACGGCTGAGGTTTGCTTTCCTTCAGAGTTGCCGGAGCCTCAAATAGTGCTGAAAGGACATAGGAAGTTAGCAGGAGATCTTTGAGAAGATTCGCCTTCGGAGTGCTGTCTGCGACATGCAGATCTGAGTGAAACACTCGACCATACTCCACAAAGCAGCCGTCTTCACGTTGAACCGCCCTGAGGAAGTCGAAGGCCGTTGAGAGTGTGGGGTAGAAATTCACCTTGACGGTTTGAAAGTTAGCTAGCGTCTTCTCCTGCAGCAACCGTTCAGCATCACCGAAAACACCAAAAACAAAGGACGTTAACCAGGTACTGCCGATTCCGTGCGATTGTCCAAAAAGCTGAGAACGAGCCATTATCATGACGGTATTTGAGCTGATTGGTGTAGCCACTGTCGATGTAGTTGATGGCTGTCTGTGCCAATTTCTTCGTTTCCGCCTCATGCAGATCTGTCGCTGCGACCAAATACTTCAGCACATATACGCTTGGTGCCACCTTCACCATATTCTGCTCACCACAGCCCGTTGGTAAGCGGACCAGATTATCCAGATTCTTCAGGGCTTTACCGAGGACATTGCCACTCACTGAGACATAACTGCGCAATGAGCCCTCCACTATGCGCTTAGGCAGATCCACCTGCATCACCTCCTCCAACAACTGTTTGCCATCGGAAAGGCACAACACGCCTCCCACGTTCGTCTCAGCTTCCACGCCCTCGGGTACGATAAGAACTGAACGTCGGACAGCATCTGCCACGGAGGCTTTCTGTTCTCCGGCCGCAGGACTTTTGGCGCACATGACTGATCCCAACTTTGCCACGGCCTCCGCTGTCACATTCAGTCGACCCAACTTCTGCGGTTTGAGAGCCAGTGTGAAGGTTGCCTTCGGATCACCCTGACACAGGCAAGTGCTAAACTCGGAAGTGCCCACCAACTGCCAATCCTTGGGGTCAACTGAGACTGAGACGAGGACCTCGTAACAGGCCTTCTCACCTGCGGCTCCACTGGGCGAGGTGTGCGACAGCATGAAGACACTGACAGGCAGGTGTAGGACTTCGTGACGCTTGGCCTTCACCGGGGTGTGAATTCGACGTAGAAGGAAGCGAGACCGTAAGTGTCTCAGGCTCCAGTCTAGGCGGCATCCAGAGTCCGAGGTTTTGTGTGAAGCAGAGGGCCGTGAACTCCCCACCTGGTGATGCTGTCCGGGGCAGTTAGCGTGTTGCGTAGTGTCCAGCTTGGTCGAGCTTGACGTGGTCGAACAGCCAGACCTCCGGGAAGAATTCACGGAGTCGGGGTTTTGAAATGATATTAACCGAACCAACAGGTCCAGGTAAATCGGTAAACCAAACTGCATTGGTGCCTAATGCAGATCTTTCAAACATGGGACAAACAACATGTCTCTCAATTGGCTTTCTAACTGGGGTCGTATGAATGAACTGCAGGCCGATTGCATTGAATGCTGCCTGTGTACTATCGATGGAATAGACGCTGTAGTAAGACCGTCGGTGATTTTTCAGCTCGTCAATGTACTTGTTCAAGTCTATCATGGTTTCCTGGAATTTCGCGAAGTTCTTCAAGGAAGTATCCACAAGACGCACAATACACGAGTTTTCAACACCCGAAGTGTCTGAGCTCCCGGTGGTCGGAACCTTGAGTTGCATACGAACCCCCTCTCCGGGCATAACTGAATGCTTATCAAGATTAGTTTCGTTGAGAGATTTCAGATGAGACTCAAAGATGGCTGGCGTCGAGCAGAGTTTTAGATTCTCAATTTTCAGATGATCGGAGATCAGTTCGTAACCACCTGGCAATTCGGCATTAAAGTGGTTGACATAAGCGACCGCGCTAAGCGTTGGTCCAAAAGTGGAATCCATTTCGAGGGTCGCCTCATGCACGAAGATTGTCCTGCGAACCTCGCTTCCCTTCCCGTTCGGTTCATTCACATCTGAACCTTCTTGCGAAGTGGGCCCTTCAGTAACCATGGAAAGGATATTCGTTGAAGCCAGATTCTCGTAGTCTATTACAGCTCTATCACAAAGGTAGCCAGTATAGCCTGCTTCGCATACACAGTCTTCACCCTGAACACATCTTCCACGGACACAGCCCTGACGTGGCACACAGGTCTCACAACGCTCACCTGTCCAGCCCTTCTTGCAAACACAGCGTCCTGGCGCAACACAGAGGCCACCTTTACCACACTGCGTCTGTGGACAATGCGGTGTCAGACAGTTCTCTCCAGTCCAACCCGCTAGACAGCTGATCTCGCCCACATCTCCTGGCTTAAAACCGGCGTTGCAAGTGAAGTGGCCCAGGTCACTGTCCTCATCAGAGCAGACGTAACCAGAGCTCGCTGGTTGAAGGACAGCAGACCGCTGTGTAGGCACACCACGTGAGACATACTCAAGGAATAGCGTCTTCCCTGCCAGCGGTGCATTTGCCATGATAGAAAGATTTATCCTACCGGGACAGGTCACCGGTGAGTTCCCGTTTATACTCCTTATCTTGAGAGCCAGTGTGTCCAGAGATTTCCAGCGCCTCAACGTTTCAGAAGTGTGGAAATTCGCGTCATTCCTACGAGGTATCCAGAACGGACTCATCCTGTGAGAAAGAGAGGGTGAGGGTGTGGTCGTCGTGGGGGTGACCATTGTGTCGTCACGTATGAGGTCCACATTCACCTCAAGGTCTTTTTCACTTTTAACTGGTGGCAAAACAAAAGACGCAATACCATTGGAATTCAGCGTCACTTGCTTGAAAAATATATTCCGATTCAAATTGTTTCCATCACGAAACCAGGGACCACATGGGTTGTGTATTTCAATCACCGTTATGTTGACTGTCGCCGAAGGACCCCTTGTAACAGTACTCATCTCGGTCAGACGCACCTTGCCATAAATCGGCAATCCTGGACGGTAGGAACGGTCAATCTCTAGACTAAGCTTGGGGGCTTGGAAACGACGGATGTTCGCCTGACCGAACTGTGTCACTGCAGAACCCGTATCCGCCTCACTGACTGTAACGATGAAGCTGGCCTGATGACCCCAGCCATACCGGCCTTGGACATGATTCAGCAGTGACTTCAGGGCGACGTCCACACTTACGCAGCCTCCATTCTCAGGAGTTCCGGAAAGGCTACCAGCAACCCGAATGCACCGACCTCCAGGTGTCTTCGCATCTGATTCAGACAAGCACATATTGTTATCGAATGGGGTACCGAGGTTCTGCTGCTGCCTCAATGCCCGTTCAGAGCAGATGCAGATCTGTGCATCATAATGCCCCTGGAAGGAATTTCCATTGGTATAAGTTGCACAGACGTTGAATCGGGTCGTCTCAGCATTGATATCCACCTCCGCAGGCACTTGGATTGACGCCAGAAAACGTGGGAGAACATAATTCTTCACATCCACTTCCAGTGTTTGACTGCTAGTAAAAACATTGGCCACAAGCCGCCAAACACCTTCGGACGCATCGGGCAGCAGTGGGAAGGACAGGTTAAATGCCGTCGTCTGTGAGACATTCTTCCACTCCTTCACTCGATTTCCACTGGGATCTTCTATGTAGATCACATCGAATTCTGGAGGCATCTCATGCCTACGCCTCTCTTCCTCTGAGATTTCCACGAGTTTCGGATTCATGTAGTCTCGCCTGTCGACTAAGAATTTGGGCCACCGGAGCTCTTCAGTAGTTGGTTGAAGCTGACGTGAATTGAGGGGCAATGAAACGAAAGCGAATGGTCTCGCCTGGCCTGTAAATCGGCTTGTCTGATTCACCCAAAATAACGATAAATTTCCGAACAAATGAGGCATATATCACTTTACTTTTTCTCTTCAGCTCTTTGCACGCTCTTCGTTTGGTGATTGCCTCATCGTCACCATCCTCATACTCGTCACTTGCACTCCCCTCAGTCTCCGCAGCGCCATCATTAGCAGTGTGGTCGCTGTCTCTTCGCCCGAGCCGACCGTCTTCATTCTGACGGCAGTACTCGTAGGTAATATTGAGGTTGATCGAGCCTCCCTCCTCGGTTACGAACGGTGGACGGAAGTCAACTTCAGCTGTATATAGACCGTCAGCACTCCTCTTCGAAGTAAGCCGATAGGACTGCTTCATTGGGGAAACACGGCGACCATACACATAGGAGTCTATTCTCAGTCCAGACAATGGATGGACGGAGCGAAGTTGGAGTCGATTGGGCACATCAGGAAGGAGCATCCGTGGGATGGTGATAGTGACAGCATTATCAGGATCGTATGTTTCGTCGACAAAGCTCGCTTGATAGATTAGTCTACTGACTGACAGACTCAGCGTAGACAAGAGGCAGAACGCAACCCATCTAAGCAGAAAACCACGTTCAGCCATGCTTCAATGGCGTTTAGCTGATTGTTTATGCCTTAAATGGTGGCACTGTCTCGCTCAGCCGCATTCGATTGGTCAAATCATCCCAATTGGTGTCTCGTGCATATGTCCTTGTGGTTGATTGGCTAGTTTTTCTGGCATCAGTTGGCTCCAATCACAAGTTTTAACAACTTATTCCCCGCCGTCTGTACGTGAGGACGTACGGGTGCCGAAACACAAAGCGTGTAAGCCTTTGGTTCACCATATCCTAGACTCTTGGTGAGGCGATACGGGATTCGTGTGTAATTTCACCTTTGTGGAACTGCGTGATCAATTTGGATCCCAAGCGGCTGTGGAGTTTGAGCTTAAATCCTACTCCCGCAATGTGATGGATGCATATGTCACTGACTAGGCCAATTCGAAAGTACGATCGAAACGATGTCAGGCTGGAACGCAGTCAACACTCCTGGTGGAAGAGGCAATTGTAGGGAGAGCGCACAGGATGGAAGAAGTGTCCCCATTGGTGATACGTCTGCTGGCGGTGGCGGCTCGTGTGCTCGCAGGTGGCTTGGTTATGTGGACAGTTGACAGTGCACGATCGTGATCAAGGAATCCATTCCGTGTCCTGTCTGTGTATAGTGAAAATCTGGGTAGAGTGAAAGTTTTCGTGGATAATGTCACTGAGTAGGAATATATGATCTAATAAGCCATTCTTCTCGCCTTGTTTGCCACGATTTGGCTGCCGT